>JAQIWA010001802.1:0-16175 GCA_034693305.1 Eueremaeus valkanovi | reverse complement strand
CTCCCCCTCTCCTCTCTCTCTATCCCCTCTCTCTCTCTCTCTCCCTCTCCTCTCTCTCTCTCCTCTCTCTCCCTCTCCTCTCTCTCTCTCACAGTTAAAACACCTTGCTAATTAGGATTACTAAAGGCCCAAAGCATTGGTCTCTCTGTCATTCAGTTTGAAAGTAGAGCTCAAATAAAATGCGCAAAACTTATTGCCTGAACTGTCAGTCCATTGGTGTATACGTCAGGCGTTAATGTGTTTTGGCTTAAAATTGTCTATTTTTTATAATTAACCGTAAATTCAATTCAATTAATGTATTCTAAGCCTAACTATACTTAAGAGATGACACGACACGCGAGGAATAACACCGCGAGTGCTGTCTATTCATACCACGAGAGACAAAGAGATACGAAGACATCGGGTTATGGGACACAACGACAGCGATTGGCCAAAGAGTCGATCAAAGACTTCGATGCCTGCAATCTGACCCTCCAGTCCTGCAGACGACCCGTCATTACGTATGCATTCATTCACTCTTTCGTTGTCTTTGTTTTGAGCTTTCATTCAATTTATTTGATATTCACTTCAATTGACTGTCGAATCGATTGATTGGATCCGAAGTCCCGAAGGATTTCTTTACGACAAGGAATCGATTCTCGAATACATTATTCATCAGAAGAGAGAAAACGCACGAAAACTGAAAGAATATGAAAAGCAGAAGAAGAGGGAACAGACGGACTTGGATGAGCTGGCCCTCATCAGACAGCGCGAGCACACGGAGGCCTTCCTCCAGATGGAGACCAGAATTGTCAACTCATCCAAACCATCGACTTCTGTCAGAGCAGACGCTCCGTCGACAACGACAGCCGAATTGGGTTCAGGCGTCGGATCCGGTATTTCCAATATGATTAGCGGTCGGGACAAAGATCTGCCCAGTTTTTGGATCCCATCGATGACACCCCAGTCCAAGCAGACCAAACTCAAGAAACCCGACTCTACTGTGTACTGTCCTATGAGTGGAAAGCCATTGAAAGCCAACCAATTAATTGACGTTCATTTCACGCCAACCAATGACTCAAAGGTTTTATCAATATTTGTGTCCATTATTGCCATTAATTCGGAATCAAAATTGCAATTCAGGGCAAATACAAGTGTGCGGTCACTCACGATGTGCTACAAAACTCTGTTCCCTGCGCTGTACTCAGGACTTCGTGAGTTCTAATTGTTTCAGACGTTTGGACCGAATAGTTAACACTTTATCGTTGTTTCAGTGGAACTGTCGTTACGATTGAAAGCATTGAGAAACTGATCCGAAAAGATATGTTGGATCCGATCAATGGCCAGAAGCTGACGGACAAAGACATACTCCCTTTGCAAAGAGGAGGCACTGGATATGCGGCTGCAAATGATTTGGAGGCAGCGGTCAAACGGCCGGTAATGATGGCCTAAGATTGGACTATAGGCTAAACAGCAATTAATTAAAACATTATTGAATTTATGTAAAAATGCTTTTTATTTGAAAATAATTTGAATTCAATTGAATATAAAATCCTAATAATTATTATAATTCATAAATAGCTATAATTTGTGTCGCATTTAATTCACCGGTAATTCAATGGAACATTGAATGCATTTCTTGGCTTATAATTGAAAAATACTTAAAAGTCTTCATTGAAATCAATGTCATATTTATATATAGAGTTCGATTGAATCGCAAATAAATTATTAGAAAATTATAAAAAATATTAATATTTTCATAATATTTGGCAATACTTGTCGTCAATATGAATGAAATGAATGCATAATTGGTTAATGAATTGGTTTTCAGTTAATAATTGCTAATAATATTCGTATAAATCCTAATCTATTGACGTATAGACCGATCGGTCACTCATTTGGTTCTCTTCTTGTGTTTCACACTTTGGTTCGAATCAACCGATTCGTCAATATATCCGCACTTAAGCAACAGATCTCTGGCCACGTTATTGATGTGCTTGAACCGATCCGGACCCAATTGGATGCCGCCATACCAGCGCGAGACCACAACCAGCACATCCTTCACTTCGAGGATTTGGAGCAGATGGAGGAGTCGAGAGCCGGCATGACTTTCCCCGTCGTCGTCGCAGTCCTGCAGACATGTATGGTGTGGTCCGCCACTGATCCGGTAGGCACTGATGTTGTGCGTCGCCGAACAGATCTTCTTATTCAGCTTAAGCACTGACAGCGCTTCCAGTGCTTCCGCCACCGAATGCACGGGAGACAAGTGCGCCTGAAAAGTGCTGCGGCGGTCGGTCAGCGGCTCGCCGTGGTATGCAGCCGGTGCTGAGCCACTGGAGCTCGAGTTGTTGGACGACATGGGTTGGCAATGAGAATGCAAGTGATGCGATGGCCGCGTATGGACTGACTGTTCGCCGCACGGGTTCGACATATCTATGTAATGGTCGCTCTCTTTTGTACTCTCTGTGCGATTGTCTTCGTTCTCCTTATGACTCGTTTCACTGCAGGTCTGGTCGTCTGCCACTGGACTGTCATATGCGCCGACCGACTCGTTGTCACAGTTCAAGAACTCCCGGGCCTTCTCGACCCATAAGTATAGAATACTTTGTGACTCATTGGAACAGTAGATCTCTTCCAACTGTGCCATCAGAAGACTCTTATCCGTCCTCGACATCCAGGGAGCGGACAGTGTATACAATGGCGGCTCACTTAAGGGATACTCTTCGGGCAAACGGAACTCCAATCGTATCATTCGCTCGCATTCCTGTCGACCTCTGACCTGACTGTCGGCCGAAGACTGACTGCAGTCGTACTTAAGGACAATCGAAAACACACTACTCGTCTCGTCTTCAGTAACCCATTCCTCGCCATAAATGGCAGACAAGGCCTGGATTTCATCGTTTCTTAACGTTTTGCAGTCCATGGCTGACAATGCAATCGATTTCTATATCATTGAAGACTCGGATTGAATATCAGATCAAATAATATGCTCTGAAGTGAAGTATAGATACGAATCATACGATTGAGTGAATCAGTGTTTGAATCACTGAATGAATGCAATGAAAGCAATGAAAACAATATTGGATTCAAAACACAACACAAATGCATGCGATTCACAGGCAGTCAACACAAATGAATCGTAACGGAGAAGAAGGGAACGCAACACGTCATACAGTATATTATAAAATGGCCCAAATGTTCTACTGAATGCAAGCTATATTTCCTTTTTGTATATAATCCTTAAACCTGTTTGCGTTCCCTTCTTCTCCGTTACGATAGAAATACTGTATTCATATTCAAGTATTAAAGCATTGAATTCAATGAACAGTGCGTTAAATCCCAACAGTTGCGACCGTCGGATGGCGCGCTCAAACACTTCATTCTAATCAATGCATATTTTGAGCGCTCAATTCTTCATCGCAACTGTTGGGATTTAACCCACTGAACATTTATTCTTATGGCAAACACAGCACTAAATCATTTGGCTTTCAATGCATACAAATCTATAGACTTTTTCTGAGAACTGCTCCCAATTATGAGACGTCAAAACACATGCATTATATTGGGTATAGACTCGATATTGACTTACACTCACTACTAGACATCATAGGGCACACTGTCAGCCCTGCAACCAGTATTAACCAATCGTCTGCAACACAATCATTGTTTTCAACCATATCTTCCTTTTCCGCTACAAATCAGTGAAGAAATGGTAAGACTTTTACGAATTGTTTAGATTTTAAATCAATTTTCTATTCATTTATTGAATATTTTATTTGAATTGAATTTAAATATTTATACCAATCGTCTGAACGACTCATGTCTTTACTCTCTGTTGCCATCGATAGCCGACTCGATTCAAAAAGACGCGTAAACTTCGTGGACACGTGTCTCACGGGCACGGGCGCATCGGTACCATACAGGCCAATCCGGCCACACCGGCCAATGCAGATGCGCTCATAAGTGTTCTAATAATATTGTTTGCACCCATAGGTAAGCACCGCAAGCACCCGGGTGGCAGAGGTAATGCCGGCGGACAACATCACCACAGAATCCATTTCGACAAATAGTGAGTCAGACCTCAAAAGCTTTGTATTTTCCTCGAACTAACATTGATTGCTGACCTCCCTGTGCAGTCACCCGGGCTACTTCGGCAAAGTAGGAATGCGAAACTTCCACATAAAGAGGAATAGTCTTAAACACTATTTGCCGACCATTAATGTGGAGCAGATCTGGGCTCTGGTCGGCGACAGAATGCGTGAACACTATAAGGAGAGCACCGATGGAAAGGCACCCGTTATTGATGTCATTAAACACGTATGGATTGGCATTGATTTGATTGAATCGACTGTTAATCCAATTGTTGTATACTTTAGGGGTATTTCAAAGTCTTAGGCAAAGGACGGCTTCCCAAACAACCCGTTATAGTGAAGGCCCGGTTCTTCAGCAAAAACGCCGAACAGAAGATCAAGTCTGTCGGCGGGGCCTGTGTTCTGACCGCTTAGTCGGACAGTGTATTCAATTATAATTAATAAAAGAATTTTTCAATCAATTGATTAACAAATAAATAATTATTGAAATTATTATGAATTGAAACCAATTTTATTCGAAATGTTCTAAACTTTTAATACATTTAATGAATGTTTGCTTTAATTGTATTTATTATACATTTAATGAGATTTTGGTTACAAATGAAATGCAATTGACTTCGGGTTCACTTCTCGAGCGGCGCATAATTGAGTAGTTTCTCAATGAGGTCTACGTGTCCTAAAAGCATACGACGACAACAGTATCTCTTCAGACCCAAGGCGTCCAATGCGTCTCTGAATGCCAGTACAGGAGAAGTGCTTTCATTAGTGATTCAAATCATTCAGACATCACATGCCATGACATGACATGACATACCCTTCGGTGTATTCGGCCTGAAGTAGATTCAGATACGGCTCCCACTTATTGCCGATGACTTTACCGCAAGTGAAACATCGGATCGGAATTATCATAGCTTTGAGTGCAATATGTGTTGCCTTTAATTCAATTCAACTGATGTTTAAATTAATTCAATGTTTTGTTTGAAAAACGCATTCAATTGACTCAAAAATATTTTAAAACATTTGCTCCACAAATAACGTGAGACTAATGACAGAAATGACTGAATGACTGATCAACCGCTTATCTCAATCATTGTACGCATGAAATGACCCGAACAGTGCTTTTGTCAACTGAACCATCTCATGGACGCAGGCATGGGATCAACTAAAAGCGCACTTCCTGTCAGAAAATGAATTCTGACGACACTATGAACATAAGGGCAGTGTAGAGGCAGGAAGGGCTCGACTTATACCCGGGTCAACCAAAATTACGTACTTATTGTTCAGTTGTATTATTGACTATTGTTTGACATAATTGTTGTCAATCTTCGCACCGATTGTCGCCATTTGTGACTTATTTGTGTATAATTGCGAATAAAATTAATAAAAATCAATAAATAATCGATTAATGAATTCAATGCAAACCCAGTTATGACACAATACTTACCGCCAAATCTGTTAGCGTTATTCGCACCGCGAGAGCCGATACCATACTTACCTCCGGCGCAGAAGTTGCCGCACGAGAAGAAAACGCGCGGCTATTCAGGTGTCGGACAGTTTCTGACCAACTTTGAGGTAAACACTAATTCAGATGATTTGAACTCAATCTCAATCTATTATCTGCTGTTGTGAAGGACCCAAAGGACACACCACTGCCCGCCCGGTTCGAGACCAGAGAAGAGCGAATCGAACGGAAACGACGGGAACGGGCGGAACAGGCGGCCTATAAGTTGGAACAGGGAATAGCCCTCTGTATGAACGCACCCATTGGTCAGCCATCGGTTGTTTGCACTCAACTAATGCTCTCTGTGTTCACGCCTTTAGGGGACCCCCAGTCCAACAGCACCGCCACTTCTGATCCGTACAAAACCCTATTCGTCGCCCGAATTAATTACGACTCGACTGAGACTAAGCTCAGGCGCGAGTTTGAGGCCTACGGACCCATCAAAAAGGTATGGCACTAGTAGTGGACGACTAAAACAAACGTATGCATATTAATACATATCCATTGCCATCCATTGCTATTGGCATTGGGGTGCAGATCGTGTTGGCTCAGGACAAGGTTAGCGGCAAACCCCGTGGCTATGCGTTCATAGAGTTCGAGCACGAGAGGGAAATGCACTGTAAGTCACACTTAATTCAGTTCTTAGTCTTATTCTGAGCGCGAGTTCTGCTGTAAAGCAATGAATGATTCAATGATTTTGAGGTAATATTCATTCGAACCGAATCTGAATTCAAACCAAATTTAAGGTAATATTAATGCAATCAATAGTTTAGCTACAATTCAGTACCGATTCGATGCACTTTCGGTAAGTGCCGTTCCGTTCGCTTTCACTTTAATTGCTTTGAATTTAAATGTTTTGTCACATAATTGCCGACAAAATGGATAATAAATGAACTGATTTTGGATAAGAGTAAGAGTTTTGCACTTTTGGGAAAACGTTAGCATTGAATGAATAGGCGTTTGATTTGTAAATATTAAGTGAGAAATATTTACCTTTAATTCAATTATTAATTTATGATTCAATAATTGATTTCATAATTAAATGCTTGTTCACTAAGGGCTCACTTATCCTATACCTTATCTCTTATGCAGCTATAGTTGGCCCAACTTTTTGGTGGCGCCACTCAATAGTTCCGTAGTTTAAGAACAATATTATTCGGTTTGTATGTAATGTAAGTTATCTATAGGTAAACCACGTGTTGGCTAACGGTATATACAAATCATAAATAAATAAATCTATTTTAGTCTTTCAAATGTTCAGTCAGTCCGACAAAAATGCCCGTTAAGTATACGATAGAACCCATTCCGTCCCAAATCCGTATTCAAAAGAACTATTTCCGGTTGGATGGGTAGTGCAAACCCCGCGCAAACATTTGTCTCGATTCAAATCCATATTATTTGTAAGCAATTGATTAGTATTGACTCCGAACTAGGAGTGGACTCAATTGACCAGAGATCAGATTGTTTTATCTCATAGTCAGCCATACAATTAAATATTGGTCTTAATATTCAAATAGTTTCTGTTCGAGGGTTTACACCTGTGCGGGTTTGGGACAGGTATTGGTTCTGTTTCATAGGCAGATAATTCAAGTCAATCTCAATTATCTGTTTCAATGCTCTTAAGAAAGTACTCATCCGTACAGACAATGCGAACAATCAATCGGCAAATAAGAAACAGATCTTAAGTTAATTGAATATTTGGTCAGTTATTTCAATTCATATGAGTCTACCGACCGATGCATTGCTTAACTATTGTTTACACTATAGAGACAATTGGTTTATAACAAACGATTCAAAGTTCACTTCCATTGTCATTGTCTGAGATTTTCTTCAATTACTTATTTATTAATTATTAGAATCGATAATAAGATACTGTAATGTAATATAGAAGTCGTTTGCTCTCTGCGCACGGCTTTGTCTGCAATGAAGAGGTCGTAAGCGATATCAGAGACAATTAATTGCTTTATGTGTTTGAAAAGTTGTCGAATAGTCTTGTAATCCAAGTATTAGTACACTATTAATGCTACTTAAGTATAGCTCCCGTTCGCGCAGTAAAGCCCACTAATAAAGGCTATTAATAATTGATTGCTATTTAAAGCAGAAGAGCCATATTAACACGTAATCAGGGTGTATTAAATCAAGGGTTGTCAAGCAAGTATCGTAATTATGGTGTGCATGGTGACTTTTTCTCAGGTACATTCTTGTGATGATTTTACGGAATATTATTGAAATTCTAGTTATATGTGGTTTAATGTAATACATATTAATAATAAATTTAGTTTGCATTTAGAAAATCCAATCCTTAATCAAAACCTTTAGAAGACCTTATCTCATGAGTCATGACCTGAATTCAAATTAATATACTGTTCGGCAGATTATTATACGATTCCAATATAAGATATAATAACCGATTGAATGACAAAAGAAAAAAATGAAAACATTCAGCCCTCCTAGGCTTTCAATTAATCAATAGTTTGCCTGGTTTACTCTGGTTTCTGACATCTTTTCATTCACTTGTTCTATGAGAGTTCCCATTATAAAAATTACAATTCTGGAGCAAATTCTCCTGGGTTAAAGGGGTTATTTCGATCCCAGATCACAATACAAGTGATTCAATAGATGATACTGAATCAATTTGACCAGATAATCGAGGGACAGTTTTATAATGGTATCCAAGCGGGGGCTCCTTTGAGCCAAAGTATGCATTGCTTTATAAACTAATAGCTATTCTGTAAATTAGTATTGAGTCGATTGTCTCGACCAAACAGATCATATTTATAGCTCTGATCCTATTTAGGAATACCTGTATTATAATTACGACCTTTTCTTGTTTGAAATGAGAAGCAAATAATGCTTTTCTAGTATTGACTCGCATTTTAAGTTAGATTACGAAAACAATGAGACAATTATTAGTAATTAAATTGTTATTATAATGGGGTGAGTATTGATAGCTATGGGTAGGTATGGGTAGGTATGACTGGCTTTGTTGGTAAGTATCGATTTTATCATTTCTGCACTTCTGTACTACAGCTGCCTATAAACACGGCGACGGAAAGAAGATCGACGGCAAACGGGTCCTGGTCGATGTGGAAAGGGGTCGCACAGTCAAAGGATGGCTTCCCCGTAGACTCGGTTCGCTTCACTCTAATTGTCTTTCAATCAATTGAGCACTCATTGGTTTATTCGTTGATTAGGAGGAGGATTGGGTGGCACTCGGAAGGGAGCGCCGGACGAAAATGTAAGGCATTCGGGAAGAGACGACGCGAGAAGTGCTGAACGGTTTGTATTACTGCTCAACAATTGTTTGGATTTAAAGTATATCTAAAAATCTCTTATGATTTAGGGATCGATACGACAAAGAGACGACACGTCGACACTCGCACTCCAGGGATAGGGACAGGTCTGAGAAGAGGAGAAGTAGGAGTAAAGATAGAGAGCGGGAACGGGAGAAACGGCGCAGAAGTAAAAGCCCTAAAGATAGGGAACGGGAGAGGGATAGAGACAGAGCTGACAGAGGAGAGCGAAAGAGTCGCTACGAAAACCACAGACGATCTGAACGTTCGCGCACTGCTAGAGATGTTCCTTACGCTGAGGAACAGGCGGGTGGGGATGGCATCGAACGCCGAAGAAGTGACAGCAAAGACAAAGACTCGGAAAAGCCTCGCAAACGACGGAAGAGTCGAAGTCATAGTCGGGAGAGAAGCGAACGAAAGCGCAGTCATCGACAGCACGACTTCGACAACAATAACAGGTCCGACAAAACCGAAGCGATTATTAAGAATGACGTTAAGGGCGAACCGGAAGAGGAGGGTCTCTACGCCTCCAACGATATGTATGAAAGCGAGCCTTACGTTCAGAGCGGGTTCGGCGAAAACAGTAATTCCTCTTCATATGATCAGTTCGCGGCCCAGAACTACAGTCAACCCACTTATGTCGCCTACAATACAAAAGAGGAATTGTATTCGCCTTAAGGCTCAGCAGAACAACAAATCATTCTTTGATTGCATTCTTATATTATTTTTTTTAAGTTGTAATCGATTTTCAATTCTAATCGTGAACTCAATTCAGTTTAGGTTTAATTTATTCCAATTTATTACGATTTACACTATTTCTCAATTTCTTTAGTCTTTTAATTGACCTATACTTTAGGTAAGTATAGATTCAATTCAAATGTTATTATCTTTTCGTAAGTATTGTCAGAATTGTAAAAATTATAACAAAAATAATAAAACATTTTCAACGAAATGAGTTTTGTATGCATTTTGAGTAAACAATGATTTTTGACATTTATTTGAATTAAAATTCATTTATCATTGAATTTCTGTTCATTTAGTCGTAGAAAGAATGCTCGACAGCCTTAAACTGAGCGGAGCTCAAACCAGACCAAATAATTCAATGAGAATTTCTATTTTGTAAAGCATTTTGCACCCAGGGGTCAATTTTTGCTGGCGCAGAACCTGCAGCAGAGAATCCGCACCTTCTCTACAGCAAAAAGCACTTTATTTATATAAAATTTCATCTACAAAATGATGCTTGCTCAAAAGTAGTGAATACCTCAGGATTTTTCTAACAGTGGTCATTCTCTGCTACGGGTTCTTTGTTAAGTGCTTTACAATATACAGCATTTGAATGAGATTGTGATTAAACGGGAAACTCATTGAATTGAGGCCTATCTGCATATCTGTGCCATTTTTATATCCAGAACATGCACTTTGCGTTAGGACAAGAAGGGGGTCTAGCCAAAATACCCCCTAGGTTTTGAGGCTCTGCTAGACCCCCCTCGACTTTGCTCGCGGCCGATTTTTACCGAATTTCGACTAAATTTAGCTTAAATTCAACTAAATTAAGCTTAATTTAAGTAAATTAATGCTAAATTGTGCTAAATCTAGATAAATTAAGCCAAAATTGGTCGAAATTCGGTCAAAATCGGCCATTTTCGACTTGAAACGCCATTTTTCGGCCATTGTGGCGGCCATCTTGTTTTTCGAAAAAACTCTCCCCTAGACAACCCCTAGATTTTTAGGCAAAATTCGCCATTTTACCCCCCTAAACCCCCCTAGAACCGTCGAGCTTCCGCATCTCTGGACAAGAAGCCTCCGAAGCTCTGGGCCTAGATCTAGGGTATCTAGGCAATATGTCGAACTGACCTTATCTCGATCGGCGTCGCATTTGCTCTGTTTAACGGCAGGGCCTAATTGTTGTCTATATCGGCTGCAGCTAAACGGCTTAATGGAGATTAATGTTGCACCTTGCTAGTTTGAATTTGGTCTATATTCGTGAGATAGAGCAGTGATTATGAGATTAAGGACAATGTATTTAAATTTTATTATTCATTGAAATTATAATTTTTAAAATTGTATTCAATTTAACAGAATTTGATTAAAAGGTTTCAATAAATTGTTTTTCGGAATAAAATCTAAAAAATTATTTTTCCTTAAATTCGATTCATTGGTCTTCTTCTCAATATATTCTTTAAGTGCTTTCAATGCCTTTCTTTCGTCAATTCTGTTCGAAATCTTCCCAAAAGTCCATTGATTTAAGACAGCGTTCACTGCAATCAAGTGAACCTCATTGTGCGTCAGTTCAAAGCGAATCAGATTCAAGTCATTCCACTTTTTGCCCAAACTGTAGATTCGTTTCGATATATTTAGAGTGAATTTGAGAACAAATCTAATGTTTTGTTTGGATTTCCATTTGGAAGACAATCGTAAGAATGCGGACAAACGTATCGATTGTAAGACAACTCTTTCGAAGATATTTCTGACGACAACTC
The DNA here is from genome assembly GCA_034693305.1 of Eueremaeus valkanovi. NCBI lineage: Eukaryota > Metazoa > Arthropoda > Arachnida > Sarcoptiformes > Eremaeidae > Eueremaeus > Eueremaeus valkanovi. The sequence goes on along the minus strand of JAQIWA010001802.1, from coordinate 4,831 downwards.
TCAAGTCGTTGACTCTGGTGTTCAATAATATGGATGACGTATGAAGTGATACCTGTCCTAAGAGAACATTGCGGTTAGAATTGTCGCAACCAATTATACGATTAGGTTTTGAACTTAAAGTTCAAAGAATTTCAATCATTGTTTCGGTAATGGACTGACTATTCATTCAATGTGTGATATATTGATTATACTATGCATTACTGTATAGTCTGTAATGTTTTTATTAATTTATGTTTTGTCGTCGACTCAAAAATAAATCCTCTCTTATGACGAATGAGTGCACTATTTGGGGCCAATTTAGAGATTCTCATTAAAATGAACTTGATCGTTCGCTTGAAACTAATTTCCCTAATTCTAACTTAAAAGAAAAATTCTGTTTGAATTCAATAGTTCTTAAGAATTGGACAGTGAAATGAGCCGGACTAAATCGAAATGAGCCGGACTAAATCGAAATGAGCCGGACTAAATCGAAATGAGCCGGACTAAATCGAAATTGAAATAAAAAAAGGTTTGGAATACTTACTGAGAATGGTTTGCAAGAAGTATTTGAGCGAAGAATTGGGATTACAGTTGAATGTATGGGAAATGTTGTGATCGCTATAAATGCTATAATCGGCGCAAACGTTAAGTGTTTTTATATCGATTCGATGTCCGAAAAAATACAAATCATTTTGAATTCTGTGTTCACTTAAATCGAAATTCATTTTCAGTTTATCGGAATTTATTCTTAAGTTGTATTCTTTGAATCCGTTTTGCATTATATGTATCACTGCTTTGGCTCTCATTAATGAAGGCGTTATGAATAGGAAATCATCGGCCTGTATGAGCCGTACCTCCGGTCCTAAAAGCCCCAAATCAGAGAAGTAATGGTTGGCCAGCGATTCGATATATATAGAGCACAGTTCGCTGGAAAGCATTCCTCCCTGTCTTATACCGAAGCACATGTGATAATAAGTGTTTTGACCGGTTTTGACAATTGCTTTGAAAATATAGGCTTTGATTAAGTCTTTCATTTGTTGGCAATCATAGACTTTTGTGTAAAGTTTGGGAACAATAAGACAATTAAGAAGTTTTACGTTGTTTTTGACACAAATTTCTGGCAATGAATTCGTTTCTTTAGTTTCCACATAACGAATATGTTTAGCAAAGAGTCTGTTATGAGCTTTGAATACAGAATCCAATTCTTTGATTGCAATCTTATTGTCGAAAGCAATCGATTCAAACAGTTTCTCAATAATTGCAAACATTTTTTTCTGATCGACAGACGGATAACAGTCCGCTATATCGGCGCGAATGAAGTATAACTTCTCAAAAGTTTTTGAACTCATATATGATTTTAATTTAATTATATTTGTATGAAGAGATTGGCGACTATTTTGTGCATATTTTGATGAAATTGTTCGCAATTTTTTCAGAATAATTAAAGTCAACTGAAGATAGTTTTTCATTGGCTTAGAATCGGCGGAAACACTGGGTTTGAGTCTATTTATTAGTCGAAAATCACTTGATTTCGGAACAAAACGAAATGACGACAAACTTAATAGCTTTGAGCAGTCGTTTGGTATAAAGTTTGAGATTTCGTTTGCATTAATGGACTTAAACTGGTTTTTCTCAGTCAACCTAATTATAGCTTTGGATTGCATTTTCTGCCATAAGTCGAATCGATAGAAAAATAGAAGCGATTTATTGTTTGCCGTTTCCGTTATGTAAAACATTGTCTTCAATATAGTTATCAAGTATTGAGTCAACCAATTAATAAAGGCTTCACTGATTAGTTCCCCGTTTGAAGTGTTGGCCAAACCTTCAAACCAATCGATTTGATTGAAATTAATTCCGAACTTAATGTCAGAAATATATAAAACAGTACTCAAACCAGAAGTGACTAAAAGTTTGCAATTATTATAAAACTTAATAAAATTGTGTTTATTTCCGAATAATCCGATCGGAAGTATGTAATGAAATATATTATAAACATATTTAACGATCTGTTTGTGAGTCGTATATAAATCTAAAGCATATCTCAGTTCATATCGATGTCTATCGAAGGAACCGGGATCTAATGGACAGTATTTATCCAGAAGTTTGTCGAAACGACAGGTTTTATGTCTTATTATAATTATATGCAAATAATTGAACAAAACTTTCTTCGCATTAGTTGTGAACAGTTTTCTGAGCGAAGGACTGAAGATATGGGCAAACAATTGATTGCATTGAAGACATTGTTTCTCTAAAATCAAACCTTTACTGAACCGACCGCTCGATCGCTGCGAATATAGCATTGATTTGCGCACTATTTGACAGCTTTTGTCTCTAACTCTCCGATTGGTCTTTGGATTAACTGAAGGTTTCATTACTTTTTCACAAATGTTTGATTCAATCGCTGCCATACAAGTCATGTCTTCATTGGACTTAAGTTTGATTCCATTATTAACCCAATTATTAAACTGTTTTGCAATCAATTTAATAGTATTTTGGTTTTCAATACAAAAAGTTTTGTCGTTTTTGTTATAGTTTTGAATATTTTTCGTATAATTCCAGACATTATTAGTCACAGAAAAGCCGAGCATTTGTTGGAAGCAATTGATTCCGATTTCTTCGAAAAACAGACATTTGTTTAGAAGATATTCAAAGATTTCTTCGTTTAGTACTGAATATAATTCACAAAAATGTTTGTAATTATTGTTAAAATAATTAATTGAATCGCTTTTCGGAATCCAATCACTGTTTGACTTATAATTGCAGTCATAATAACGATTCAAATAGTTATCAACGATTCTGTCCAACGGTTTGTCACTTTTGGAACCAATAAAAGGTTTGAAATCCAGACAATGATTGCTAACAATAATAGTCTTCAAACAAAAGCGTTTAAACTCTTCACTCGATTCAGTCGATTGACTCTGACTTTGATTGCATTCAAATACTATTGAATCGAGTTTTGAAACCCATTTATAGATTAGTTTCAAAATGTTTTCCATTTCTTAAATCAAATCTCAATTATTACTGATTTTAATATCAATTAAATATAATTTATAAACAAATTATTAAAATATAAAAACATTGAGTACTTTATCAAACATTCGCCGCTTTTTTGTTCATTTGTTTTGAGTTTAAATGCAAACAAAGTTTTCAATGCTTTCAATAAAACCAATCAAAATGTTTCCTAACTTTGCATTCAATGCATTGAATGACAGGTTTTAAAAGTTTTAAGAATTGTTCTCTCGTTTAGACTTAAATATCATTAATAATCTGAAATCATTGATAAGGTCTGGTCTGTCAATAATTAAAACGAAGCAAGGGCATTTCGGTAACAGTAGAGTAATTTCTGAGAAAATATTTATTATACAGTAGATATTGATATTTTGCATATTTTAGAGTCCGGGGTTATTTTGATAGACCAGACCTCATGTCAGTTCAGAATTATACCAAAACGACATTTTTACCAGAAATTGCTGAGATCTGAACTGACCCACGTGAGCTAACTTCTATATAAATGAATGAAAATGACGAGGGCAGTGTGATCAGGGCACTCACAACAATACAGACTTTTCAAAATTGAATTTCAGTCAAAATTATTTAAAATAGAAATTCAGAGATAATAGCAATCAGTTGACCAAAACATATCCAAACAGTGAAGACCAGAGCTGATGTCGTCTACACCCGAATCGCAAGTCTGCGCCAAATGTGACAAAAAGGTAGAAAAAGATGGACTGAAAGCGATGGGAAAGCTCTGGCACTCCCAGTGCTTCACGTGTTCGGTCTGCAAGAAATGTGTTGACCCGCGAATCGTCGGCAGGAATTTCAGGGAACTGAATGGAAAGCCTTACTGTGAAAAGGACTACCTGAGCACTCTGGACAAGTGTGCGCTCTGTCAGAAGGCGATCACTGACCGCAAGGTCACAGCTCTGGAGAAGAACTATCACTCAAACTGTTTCGTCTGTTCGGTCTGCAAGAAGTCTTTGGAGGGCCAGACCTTCAATGCCGATCCGCAGAACAATCTGTATTGCATTCCTGACTACCAAAAGAAATTTGCCCTCAAATGCCATTCCTGTGGTCAGCCTATTGTTGCGGAGGGCAGTCAGACGGAGGCGATGCGAATGGAAGTGTTTGGAAACAATTATCACATAAACTGTTTTAAATGCGAAGAATGCAAAGCAGTTCTCAATGACTCCAATCCGTGCTTTCCGTTGGGAAAACACATTTTGTGCAAAAAGTGTAATAAAAAGAAAACAAAAGACTAATCAATAAAATCATTGAAAGCTTTGCCAAAATAGTAGAAAATGTTTTATTGAGAATAGCATTGAAAACAATATCTGAATATTCAATGCAATGATTAATAAAATATTTTAAAAACTTTTATTCTTTTATTATTTTGTGTTTTTGTCGTAAAATAATAAATACGACTAAAAAATAATTTATAATAAATGAGATTAACTCACTTTATTGACAACTCAGAATTCACCAAGATCAATTTGATTGTGTGAACGTTTTCGCAAGATTTTAAGAATAATAGATTTTATTCTGAGCTAATTCTGGACTTATTCTGGACTTATATAGTTTCTTCGCCGGTCCCGGCCGAAAAGGGACTTATGCAGAGATGCTGAAGGGGGGGTCTAGCCAAAATACCCCCCTAGGTTTGAAAATCGGCAAAATACCCCCCCCTAGGTTTTGACGCGGCGAGGGACCCCACCTCGACTTTTTGCTCGCGACCGATACCGAAAATGGCCGATTTTTACCGAATTTCGGCTAAATTTATATTAAATTCAACTAAATTAAGCTTAATTTAAGTGAATTAATGCTAAATTGTGTTAAATTTAGCTAAATTAAGCCAAAA
>JAQIWA010001801.1:0-16176 GCA_034693305.1 Eueremaeus valkanovi | reverse complement strand
AACTGATTTATGATCCTTGGACCTTCCTCTATCGAAAGCCGCTGAGCGACTTTTGATTGGATCGATAGCCCACTGATACCCAGAAGTACGGTATGGTCCTTTGAAAAGGACTCAATATAAGCAACAAACTATCATTACATAAATATTCTATCTACTATAATTTGGCCGACAGAACAAATTGAAATTTACATTAGAATAACTTGATGTACATAAAAACCAATTTGTTCTGTCTCAAATTACTCTTAACTTAAGCATTGAATAGAAGTATAATATTATATAACTGTAACTTACAATTGAAGTTGCAATACAAGCAAGATGGAAAACATCAGTTTGTTCCAGCTTCAATTACTCTTAATAGTGATATAGAAATGAAGCTGAACTGCTCTGATGTGCGTAAGTGGGCTTATCCGGGTGAAATTGGGTGTTGAAAAATGGGTTTGCTTTCAGTTAAATGCTATGAATATAAGCTTCTCTATAGAGTGTGTGACAAACATAATCAGGGTGTCTGGGTCATTTATATAGCTCAGGGCATTGGCGCTGTGGTTTAAGGCGTCAGTTGTACTATCTTAAATGGTGACTGGGTAGTGGGATCGAACCCCGATCGAGTCAGCTCTTTCTTATTGTTTTGAACCAAACTTGTTTTTCAGTTGAATGGATTGAAGAGGGCACAGGTAGGGGCAAGATTGTCTGCGGGCTGTCAGACCGAGGGCCGCAAAATTCGTGAGTGAGTGTGACTTAACCACGAGTTGCGCAAACGGAGGGTTCGGGTGTATCCTTAAAACTGTGACACTATTCCCCCTATCGTACCAATGAGTGATGTATGGGTCCCTGGATGGGTTGAAAACCCCCGCAGAACAGGGAAAAGCCTCCGGGTAGGAAAGAGGGTGATTTATATAATATAAATTATATTACACAAAATCATTGTAAATGGATCTGGGTGAAATCCACTATTGATACTCTCAAACGCAGTTACAGTATGTGACTGACAGACAGAGGCCAAATTCAAGTGAGGGTTGCTACAGCAACGCATACGCTACTATATAGCCAGACATGTTCTCGATCAGGCGATTATATAGCAACTTTAGCACTATATAAGCGTTAGCTGTGCAGCACAGCCTGTGCTAAAGTTGCTATATAACCGTCGAATCGAGAACATGTCTGGCTATATAGTAGCGTATGCGTTGCTGTAGCAACCCTCACTTGAATTTGGCCTCTGCTCCGGTATACTATTGTTCACTTTTGCTTATATTTTCTTATGAATTGTTTATATTAGTCAACAGATTTAAGTTTAAGTGTTAATAGAGTTAAAAGATTTGCATATAATCTGTATATTTAACTCCTATGACACTCGAGAGAGCGATAAGGATAGGCTAATGATTTGTAAATGAGTTTATGCAGTAATAGGAATATATCGGAAGTTTTTGTAGTTATGCAAACATTGAATCATAAAAAGTATATTAAATTACAGGAAGTTTTTCTCAAAACATTTGATGAATAAGATATTTATTTCTTTTTCTTTTAATTCAAACACTATTTTGATAATAAAATTATACATAAGTTCAATAGAAAAGGAAGTTATGAGAGTTACTACTGTTGGGATGTGCAAGCTCCAAAATATCAGGGGGAATGGAATTTTTTTCCGAAATCGATGGGTTGTACATAAAACTCAACGGATTTTGTCTATAATTTTTGGCCAGCCTAGGGGGTCAACAGAGGCCACTTAGTTTCGACCTTAGTGGGGTATTTTGTCTATACCCACCTTGTCTATCTATATAAGAGATGCGCTTCTGGAAATTTGTGCTTGTTTCTATTTTACCCCCGGTTGAATTGAACCATGTTAATTTGAATGCTTCCAAATTATTCGTGTATTTGAGTTTCAATGTAATTTAATAATATTGCAGTCCGGCTCAGTTCAACAATCAAAGGATCTATTTTTAAAATTCTTGATAAAACAAAAAGTAAAAACAATCAGTATAAATATCACCCTGATATTGCCATCTTTTCATATCAAAATAAATCATCTTGATGATTTTCGACACTAGAGATGGCGGAAACATCATCTCTAAGCCAAGTGACAAACGCTAGTCTTTTGAAACTATTTTCTGTCACTTTTGACACCATTTTTAACCGAATTTAATAACATTTCTGTAGTTTTTACTAAATTTAGTCAAAGGCGACCCTGAAATCAAAAGAAAATGGTACGGGTATTGCATTGATATTTTTATCCGGGGATTTTCTATCTGAGCTATGATACAATCAGTTTGAATATTTAATTACTCTAAAATCAAAATATTCAAAGTTGAGTACATTTTTTGATTTTGTTTTCACATTCATTACTGTTCAAACATTTCTATTTTCTCGTATAAACGAGTCTTGAGTTTTTGAAAATATTTACTTTTATAGCTATTAATTATCGGCTCAATATTCTCGTTCAACTCGATGTACAGTTAGTGCTGTGTATACATGTAATGCAAAATCTAATGATGTGCAAGGTCCAAAATGTCAGGGGAAATTATGTGGGGGGTACCCAAAGCTCAACGGATTTTTTCCACAATTTTTTGCCAACCTAGGGGATCAAATTCTCATGGGAAAAGGCCCTCGTTTTGCCATTTCGCAACTCAGGGGGTATTTTGTCTATACTTGCCCTTGCACATCCTAGAAAAATCGCTTGCAGGCACTTATTAAGTATGCAATTATCACCTGAAACTGATCAAACACTACAAGTGCTTGTCTAGGAGTGAACAATGTGGGAAATTCTTGCAAAATATTCAATCAGTGTACTCTCATGAGTGGTCACGACTCAAAAGAGTTTTAATTTATGATTGGATTCATTCCAGAATTAATTTTTATGTTTTTTTATAAACTTTTGTAAAGAATTAAATAGTAGTCACAAACAAACTGAATAATTATGAAAATATTTATAAGCCTTACGTAAATACATGACACAAATCCTATTTGATTTGAAATAGTATTAGTATTAGTATTGCAATACTTGTTGAAAGTATAAGGAATGCGATCGAAAAGTATGAGTGAATGTGAAGACTGAAAGAGAGAGAAGTTCTCTCTCAGAGAACTGGAAGCAAATGAAAGTGAAGTTTGAGTGCGAGTGAAAAGGGGGGCACAAATGGGATGAATGTGAAGAGAGGTTGGCCTCAAACTACAAATCCAGGCTTTTGTGCTCAGAATTGATGACAAAAATGGATGAATAAACAAATGTTAAACAAAAGTGCTTTGAATTCTGAGCACAAGTTTTTATAACGATTTTATATTTTCAATTGAAGTGTTGTTTCTAATATTTATCAATTATTTATACGAGTTTTTGATATTCATATATTTGGAAAAAGTATTTTATTTTCAAAGATAAGATTGAATCCCAAAAACTACTGTGAATTAAGTTTTAAGTGTTATTTGAATTGAATTGAATATTGAATACACCATAAGAGCCATAGATAGTGAAAGAAACGAAGAGATAAGTTGTAATCTAATCGCAAGGTCTGAATAGAGACCAAAGTAACAACTTTTTTGATTAATATAATTCAATTGCACACAAAAGCAACTCATATTTTACCGGGTATTCAGTGCAACAATGATTTTGATGAGGCATTGAAATCAGAGTCCTTTCTAATAATAATAATAGAAAATAATTAGAATTTTTTAATTAGGACTCAAACCAACGAAATGAATACTCGTTTTGAATTCATATTTATTATAATAAGTTCAACACTAGTTGTGAACTCAATAGCCGACGAACTATTTTCGTTCGACAAATTAGCCCAATACACATCACTGGTATGTTGAACATGCTTATTTCTTTAACTAGGTTAATACATTGTCCTTATTTGTAATCAATGCTAATTTTATAACCGATTTTATAGATTTATTACTAAATACTCGCTATATTAGTGATAGAGATATACAATATTTGATTTGTTTTTTAGAATAACTTTTATTATAATTTTGTAAATATTATATAATTTCAAACATATTCTTGAAAAACATGCCATTATTTTATGAAAATCGGATGATTTCATATGCATTTGAATGGTGAGGTTCCCTAAGAGTACATTTATGTTAGAGAGCATGATAGTATCAGGCTGATGTTGATACGATTGTCATAGAAAACAAGTGAAAGTTAGATAAATAAGAGAATATTTTATATATATTTTCGTGACTTTAATATAAGTAATTAAATTTTGTTTTACTGTTTGCACCCGAAGGCCAGTTGTTTCGCTAAAATATCGGATGACTTCGCTTATTGTAATAAGAAGGCAGAGGAGAAAGGAAGGGCATATTTGGAAGGTGTGGACGAGAAGAGCGAATGGGCCAGAAGGGTCAAGTGCTGCGGCACTTGGAAGCTGAGGGACTGTTGGGTCAAATTCGCCAAGCAGAAATGTACGGAGATGCAGGCCGAACAGGTCCATAACCTGCCATACGTCTTCATGAAGGACCTGGACGTCTCCTGCAAGGACTACCCGCCCAACTCAGACAAGTGTCGGTTCCCCATTTGGCTCATTGTCGTCATAGTCTTAGTGGGTCTTCTGTTGGTCTCTCTGGGCGTCTACTGTGGTATCAAATACTATAGAAAACGCAAATTCAATCAAATCCGACGCCAATTAAGTCAACCGGAAGAACAGAAACTAAAGCCACCGCTAGTTTGACAACACTTTTGACACTTCAATATTTTTGTAACAAAATCTGAAAATATTTTCCTCACTCTATGTTTTCTACAGTCAGTAACGAACTTATGGCAACTTTAATAAACTTTTGTTTCAATTCCTATTTTATAGAATTTTTGACTCAAAATAATAATTAGTTTTTTGTATTCATTGACTATTTTTTCACATTTTTTTTCTCAAAACGTCATTCAAATAAAAGTCTTTATGATATAAGTGCCAAACATTTACAAAAATTTTATAAAACACAGGAATAATACAGACTTTTGTCTTTTGAATTATTGCTCAATATGTGAGTGAAATAAGTTTTCTTAACTTTTCTGTAATACTTATTGATGTGATGTAAACACAAAATGAGAAGTAATTTGTAATAACTTTAAGAACACATTCGTATAATATTATAATATAATCATCTCTTTTGGACAACTTTACAATCAATTAAACGAAAGCTATTTATTAATAAAATTCATAAATTAAGAAAAAATAATAACTTAATGTATGATCTCTTTAAGGAAATAAAAATATCAAACAGATCATATTGCTTTTCTATTCGTATTCGACCAAGTTTATTGAATACTGTTCTTCAAATCAAAAACTAGACATTATATTCGGTGACTGCGTTCATAGATGGCTCTGTACCTAAGTGTACCTCGATTCAATACCAAAGTTCGTGAACTACCTTTATGGTCACTAACGATTCTAGCCAAGGCATAACCCTGTTGGATAGTGACCCGATCCTATAATTTGAGCCAATTTTTCTAACTGCAGATTTTTAACATAAGTATAGTGTATTGCGTTAACCTAGAAGAATATTAAACTAACTTGATTATAATCAATTATACTGTATTTGGAAAAGAACTTAATTGTATGTAACTGTGCAGTAGAGCAAATGTACACCAATATAAAAAATTCTGCCCCATGTAATATTGATGAGCCGTTAATTGAATTACCAACGCAGTCAATAATAGAGGAATACCCGGGTGGTGGAAAGTTTCTCTTAAATTATGCTATACTTAATTGAATTGATTTAGTCGTCAGTTCTGGTCGTTATTCCTTATGAAATCAGATTTAGTAAACATTTATTTGCGGAATATTTTTCAAATCTTTAGTCAACACTTGAGAACAAGTATTTACTGTTTTTCGTTTACACACAAAAAGTCAATTTAAATAAATTACTGAAATGAAGGTTAGATTAAACAATAAAAAAAAGTTTATTTTATATAAAAACGTCGTTTAAATTATTTTTATAATTATTCAAAATATCAAATATAAAACAATTAATATTTTAATATTATATTAATCTTTTATTTAACCCGTTTATAGACGCGAACTGACGTAACATTATTTGCGGTCGAAGTCTAACAAAAAAATAAAATGAAAATCAATTAAAAATAAGAATTAAAATAAAAAAAATGTGTTGTCTTATAGATAAAGCAGAAATTAGTTTTCAATACAATCTAATCAAATGAAAAGCTTAAGAAATCAAACATAACTTAATAGCAGAGTTATATTTTCGACATTTCAACAAGTTCAAATTAAATATAAGAATAACTTTCTAGAATTCAACAATGATTTACATATTTCTCAAGCATTTAGGAAAAGAGTTCACAAAGTATTGAAAAAGAAATAAAATAATAATTAAAATAATGTGAAAAAGTGTTTAATAAGTAATTAATTAATTCATTATTTAACTAATGAGTTGTCAGTAATTTGCAGAATATCTATATAGAGGTAAAGTTCAAGCATTGAAGCACTGTATCAATAGATTAAAGTGAAGGGTTATCTCCTAAACCAAAATGAAGTAGGTCGTCTATTTCTAATCTAGAACGAAATACAGAGGTTCTAATATGATATGAAAACGTTCTAGAGCCTCTACAGATAAAAAGGGGATTCTTTGCCAATTCTTGCTCAAGAATATAGTCAAAATCCTGTTCCTAGTACAGTGTCTGACCTTGGTATTAAGATTTCATTTAGTAAAGCAGGGAATGAAGACAAGGGTTCGCTTAATATTCAAAACTATTTTCACATTTATTTAAATATAAAATATATTTTATCTCAATATTAAGCAATAAATAGTCAGAATTTTCAGATCATTAAGGAATTTAAGAGAAATATAAAGATTTTCTAATATGACCCGCAACAAATCGCAGGTGAGGTACAAATGACTCATTGAAGGTCTAAAACACTTGAATACTTACGCAAATGAGCGCATCGTCAGTGAATTCGCGGACATATGTGACTACTTTGCCATTGTCCTGCTGCGTCTGGGTCAGTTTGTTGCCATCCATAACCATAATGGACTAAATGAATGAACAAAAATATTAAAAACATTACAAAATTTGATTATCTTTTTCTAATCAATCGATACATACCTTAACTTTTTTGCCGTCGAGTCTCTCTTCGTCGAACTCCTTGCCCAAAGTGAACTTGGTCACCGATGTTTTCACAGCAGTGACCGACTTGAATGTGTACTCATCTCCTTCTTTGGTGATCTCTACTGTCGGCGAAGTACTGTTCGCTAACTTTCTTAGCATAAAATTGACGCCTGTTTTGAGGAAAAGTCAACATTCAGTGAATAAAGTGTTTCAATGAATTTGAATGAATATAATGAGAAATTAATTGATTTAATACCCAGTTCTTTGAGAAAGTTGTCAAAGTTGTCGCTGGTGTCCAACTTGTATTTGCCTGTAATGTCAACCATTGCTAACCTGATCGTGAATATAACACAAATGAATTATTCGGTTGCTTTGTCTCAATACTTATGCTTAGTTTTTATCAGAAAATAATCTTAGATTTCAAGTATTCTGTTGATAATTATTAGACTTTTCTAAAGTCCAATATTACCTCAAAAAGTGTACTTAAATTCTATATCAAAAGGTATTTCATATATAAAAGTATTAGGACTTTGTCTGAACTCTAATGAATTCATAATAATTATACAAAAAAATCAATGAAATTCTTTGTCATTCTTCGGTAACTTTTTGTATTACAAATACATTATGTAATCAAATAAATTCATTTGCAATGAAATTAAAAAAATTGAATAAATTTCTTACACTTTTAACGTTTGATTAGAAAATAAAGTGTCATTTGATGAGAGAATTGCTTCCGAATTGTCTGAGATATGAATTTCAAAATACTTAAGACATAAAAAATAATTGGAGGCAAAGGACTCACATCTCCTCAGTTTGTATGCATTAAACTTTGCTTTCTTTATACGAATTGAAACTGTGGTCACAATTATAATGAATATAATGAGCACTAAAATTATAACCAAGACTTTCATTGTATACACAATTTCTTATATAAATATCAATACTAATTATTGGCAATCTTTGTGACACTCTATCAATCGATTCAATTGTCATGTCTCTAAACTCTTCTATTTAAACCTTTTTCGTGTTTGCTTAAGACAGACAAATAAAAAGTTCATTGAATTAATTGAAAGTTGTTTTGAATCAATTTTTTTACTCTTCTATCGATTATTATTTCGATATATTTCTTTGAAATCTATTTTTAATCATTTTTTTCTCAGTTTTTATTGACTTTCCTCTTAATATGACTCTATTAATGCAGAGGAAGAATGTACACCATATGTTTGGCCAAAAGATAATAATCTATTTATTTAGCCACCTTCCCATTTTATAGAGTTCTACAGTATCTCCTAGGTCACAATTAATTCTTAATAATTTAATGAACTTACTATTCAAACAGACGGTAATACTGTTTAGTAAATATGTAAAGTATGCGTACATTTCTGAAGACAAATGTTATTCTTAACTCACAGGTCAATAGCAGTTTTATAAGTGATCAACGATCAACTATACTGGTTAGTTAACATTAGGGTGTCTTGTTTTTTTTGGTAGAAATAATTTTTACCTAGATTAAATTGGCCCTCTTATACTTTAGCTGATTACAGTGTAGCTTACTTCGACAATTTATTCATATTTTAAATGTGATAGGTCAAACTGGTATTTCACTCTGGTTAACTTCGATTAATTATTTCAGAATAGAGCAACTTGTTCAAATAATAAAACTAGATATATAAACTAGATTAAACAAATCTTTTATGCGAACAACTATTGATTTGTTGGATAAACTGATAAATAATTTAATTTCATACCCATTATAGAGTACAATGTTGTCGGCTGTAAGCGATATGTCTGAAAATTGTCGAACAATTCAAACAAATATTTTATAAATTAAAAACAGAATTAATTAAAAATCTGTTTTTCTTACTTTGATTCACATCTTCTCTAATAATTCTGAATTGAGTTCTATTGAACTTTACTTTAATTGTAATGAAAATTGTCAATAAAGTTGTGAATAAAATGACTGCGATTATGGTTGCTATTCGCTCAATCTTGTTCATTGTATATCAGACTTCATTATACGAAATCACTTTTCAAACGACGTCTGAATGAATCTCTTTCTATCCCTATCTCTCTTCAGATAAAATGTTTAAACTTTTCTAATCTGTTGTTCACTAAATTCACTGCAAATTATTGAATATATATCTCAGACTAAAGAAAAATTTTATACTTTTAGGAAAACAAAATGTATTCCAATTTTGTTGACAACATTTGGTTTGTGAGAAGTTCAATGAATGCAATGATTTGATAGTAAATCATACAAAGATATAAATTGTTTTTGTCTATCATTTAATTTGTTTTGATATACAATTTGTTGGAAAAATTCTGATAAATATTATAATTTTATTTGTCATCTCATTTGATAAGATTCAGTTAAAATAGGAATTGTTTCGACAATTTAGCTATAAATACAATTTATATAATTTTTATTATTAAACAATTAATTGTATCTGAAATTGAAAGCAATACTGAAACCCATGCTATACTTGAACTACTTTTTTCAGTAAAGACTACTTGAATAGTGAAGAGTAAAAGATAAGTGGATGCAAATACTTCTGTATTGTGTTTTTCATTCTAAACAATTATATTTTTAACATTAAATATTAGTATTCATTATTTTGAGGAAATTTTATGTTAAAAATGTTTTTTAAACAGAAATAAATTAAATATTTTTATTTAATTATAATTTATAATATAAAGTGAAAGAATGTCAAAACAAGATAACAATGATTTCGACAGAATCAATATTTAACCCAGATAAAAGCGGCCCATGTCCTCTTACCACTTGAAAAAGAGGAACTTTGTACCTTGTTAGGATGCAGCAACTTGGCCGAAATATATTTTACATACATAACACACAAAACATTTTCATAGACCAACCCCCCGTTCGGGGGATACTACCAGGCCAAGGATTACAGGCAGTGTTTTTACCTTGCATAAAATACAAAAAAAAATCGCTCAAATTTTTCGACTGCACAGTTGCCCACATATTTTAAGCAATAGAGTCCACAGAAAAAGTAATTAATTTCCCTCAAAAACCATTTCATTGATACTCAAAATCAATAGAAAAAATTAAAAACAAGAAATGTTTGTTAATATTTCGATAAGTTTTGTATAAATAATAAAATAATTTTAACTAAAAATTAATTCAAAATAGATCTGGTCTAATTCAAAGACTTACTCTGAAGAGATGACTCTTATTATAATCAAAGACCAATTGAATATTGAAGAATAAACATGAGTCGAAAACTAATACTTTTGTACTGTTTTTCTAAGTAAACAATTTTACATATATTTCAGTACCGATTATCAAAACTGTTCTCTAATTTGAGGAAAACTATCAAAAAAAGTAATACTTTTAAGGAATAATTAATTGTAATTTATTTTCAAATACTTATAAAGGAAAAAACCTCATCGCTAATTGAATTATGATAATTTTAGTAATCTAGGTAAACTAAGCACCTAGACTACACGTGTTTTATTTGATTTTCATTGATTTATTTCAAATAAAAGCAGATTTATTTGATTATAATAAAGGAAAACAAGTAGTTTTGAAAATAAAAATGGAAACACGAAGGATGAGTGCAGTAAAGAGAATGTGCATCAATTGAGCAAGTATCAATACATATGTACCGTTATAGTGCAGTAATAATACTTTTGTATGACTCGAGAAGTTCTAATCAATACATAATAATTATTATATTCAAGTAATACTGTATTTACAGATATGGCTGCTGTTTATCAAATAGTCGAGTATCAGGTTACAATATAAATTGAATGTATAGTTACACAGAACAATTCGTTCAATTGCCTGCACATTGATGGCTATCTCTTATCATTGACTTATATTTTAATAATAATTAATAATAAAATCAAACGATTGGAATATTTCGATAATTTTCCTCAAAAAACATTAATTAATAGAAAATATTAAAAACAAAACTATTTTAATGAAAATTTTGAAAAACAATTTATGAATTCTTTGTTTAATAAATGTTTATTAACACAAATAATAATAATGATTAAGAAAACATTGTTAACAGACCTGACATTATCATAGATTGTTTGTGCGAATGCTCTGAACATTTTGGAGCAAAACTTTTTTTGCGAACACTTTTCACAACTTTCAGACAAATACACAGTTTTTTCCTTTCGCAGCAAATATTATATAAATGGTTATAAAGTTAACGCCAAACGAGTGACGAAAGAACTGACCCAAAAGTGCGATGACTTTACTGTTTAATACTAACACTTACTAAACAATAGTAAAGCCAACAATTCGTTTGCCACACATTTCTAAAAGCTGACAAAAGCAGTTCCGCCACTTTCTAACATAAAAATGTGTGAATTGAGTGGCGTATTATGAAGTGGAGGTCATTTATTAAAAGTCTATTAATTGCTTTAAAAAGATAAGAAAATGAGGAAAATATCACACTTTGACTACAGCTACTGATTATCTGAATATTGTATAAACAAAAATAGACAAGTTCATATTTAATATTATTGAATGCATTGCTAACTAATGAAAAGCGATAGACATAAACATATTTGATATGATATAAAGCATATTATATTCATTCAAATTAAATACAGTGCAAAATATTTGGCGCCGTAAGCGATCCACATGCTTTTGAATTTGAAGGTTAGAGTGTCAATGAATTCATATAAAATCAAACGGCATAAATATCAATGTACTTTTTGGAATAAAGATCAAATTGTCGCAACAATTATTTGTCTAAATCTGTCTTTTACTGTATTTTTAAACATATTTTTTGTATTTTCCTCATCTATATTTGAACTAGTCCAAGTATTCAGCTATTTTATGCTGAACACAGAGAAAAATTCACCTGAATAGACATTTAATACAAATACAGATATTCGGAGTTCATATTTAATCAATCAGTTTATTAGTCCAGAAATAAATGGCAATAAAAGAGATATAAATTGATCGACAAATTAAGGACTTTATGGATAAGAATTAAAATTTCCTTGACACAAGCAACAAACTAGAGTGCAACTGGGTACATTTAGTAAATGATGATTATTTTAGTACAAAATCAGTAAATTTCGTATCATTTATGATAATCATTGGACAGAAAATGTGGAAAACTTTACAAAAGATAGAATTTATTGCTTTATTTCAGTTCAAAATCTGTTAAATAAATAAATCCAAGCAATGAATGTTGGCCTGTATTTTCAATTGCTCTATGTAATATCTAATATTTCAAATAACTTGTTGAAATTCAAATTCTAGATAATGCGTCGAAGGGTCCAAATATTAGTGTGAAATACCATCACTTATTTGAGCAATGCTTTCATCCAATCCTTCCTTCCGTTCATCCAATTATTTCTTTGTTTGTAATCTGTATTGACGTCAAAAAAGGTTCAAGAAAAAATTTAGGCCAATCTTGAAAATTGATATGAGTTCACAATAGATCTAATACTTTGTCCCCAACTGCTCACATGTTCATCAGTTAAGATCCATGTCTTCAAGCAATGCCTCCAAGAATTGAATGCTTCATAAATAAGAGGATTAGAGTTAACAATCAAAGCGTGCTTTCGGTAGCAATTAATGTAATTATTATCACATAATTACAAGTGTTTTGCAATACATTTACAACAAATTCCAGAGAGATATCAAAACAATGAATAGTAATTGCAGTATATTCTGATAGGAAGTCAGTGATGGCCAGAGAATTGGTATCCCAGGCCGGCAAATAGTTTTGGCATCAATAGTTCAACTCTTGATTATACATATCTGCCTGAAATACAGAATGAATTGTGAATATAAGGCCTCAGATTAGAAGAGTTTTAGCTTTCAAATAAAATATCGGAAATTTCAACTCAACAAGCTTGGTCATCCCTGATAGGTGTCAATGTTAGTTGATCAGATTCTTATGAGAAGCAATTATTTCAATTATGACATTATATATAAAACACTTGATTTACTTGATTTCAGTTCATATGCATTAATTGAGTCAAATCTTTTACAACTCTTCAGTTCAGTAATTGTTGTCTTTAATAATGAATAAATTTTTAATTGTTTTACACTTTTTCTCATTTATATATACAATAAAAGCATCTCATTGTAAGTCATCTCTAAGAATATATTCTGTGATTCTGTGGCTAATAATTAAATTGTTTGCAAATTATTTCAGACATTAATTCAATTGAAACTTCAAAAAAGGACATTCAGATTAACCTGGAACAAACAGATTCTTTTGTATTGCAACTCAAGTAAAGCTAAATATTTATTATTTAATTATTAAAAACTTTTATTAAAAATTATTTTTATTTTTACAGAAATACTTATCTTTCGAGCAATTCTTCGTTCAATGTTTCGCTCAGATGTGACGCCAATTGCAAGATATTTACGCGCAGACCGATTGACAGCACTTTTGAGTTCAATTCTGGCCATAAGTTGTTTCAATTCAACATAACTGGTGTTCTCGCGGGTCATGACGTCATTGTCGCCGAAATTGTTGGCAACGAATCACAGATTGAGTACTGAATTGATGTCAACAATGCATTGAATGAATCGATTCATTAATTTTGCTATAATTTCATCGAAAACAGTGACAACAATGCATTTGTGCGCATACGAGTCGGTCGATCCAATGTGTTTGCTATACTCAGCCAAGTGGTCGGGTGGATCTACTTCGTCATCTGGTCCGCATCCTTTTGGCCGCAAAACATTTCAAACTTTAAGCGCAAAAGTGTCGTCGGATTCAACATAGACTTCGCTGCCCTAAACGTCACGGGATTTCTCTTTTACACCATATTTAACAGCGGATTGTATTTCTCGCCAGTCGTCCAGGACTTGTATGAACACCAGTTCCCCAGAAGTGAAATACCGGTTGAGCTGAATGACGTCATATACAGCTTTCACGCGGCCTTTGCCACCGGAATCACTCTCTTCCAGTGCTATATATACGAAGTCAGTTCCCATT
Source organism: Eueremaeus valkanovi (assembly GCA_034693305.1). Lineage (NCBI taxonomy): Eukaryota > Metazoa > Arthropoda > Arachnida > Sarcoptiformes > Eremaeidae > Eueremaeus > Eueremaeus valkanovi. The sequence goes on along the minus strand of JAQIWA010001801.1, from coordinate 2,181 downwards.
CACTTATCATTCAGCTCTCTATCAAAGGCTAATCGAGTGCTTCACTAAAATAATGGGATAATTGATTCGGTTGTCTTGCAAATGCACCACTACTAGCACAGTAAGACTTGTATCCATACGAATGGTGCAGGTTCAATTCTGGCAAAAGTAGATAATATTGATAGTAAAGTAGAGTAAATTAGTTCATATTTTTTTTGCTTGCATTTGCATTGACTTAAGACATGAAATCAAAGATGATTTTATTGATTCACTCATACTATGACTGAATTGTATTTTATTTTATTTTTGTTAAAATATTATAATTTGTTTACTTCGGACAGAGAGGAGATCAGGCGATGTCATTGCCGGGCAAACTATTCACCGGAATAGTATGGACGGCAGCAGCCATTCAACTGGTGTTGTGTCTGACAAATGTCATGTCTTGGCTAACATTCCTCTATTATTTTTCATACGTCAAACTCATTGTCACTTCAGTCAAATATATACCACAAGTGAGTCTAATATTCATTCAATACTTATATCAAATACAGTTCTTCTCTCTAATTAATTCTTCAAATTTGTATCCTTACCCAACCGGCCCTAACCTAACAATTCAAACCAATTGTTCATTATTCGCATTTATAATTACTATTAATTATAATTATTTCTGAAAATACACTTTTGGAAGAACTGTTTTTCAATGAATGAACTCTATTATTGAGTTGTTTTGTGTTAAATATAAGAAAATACTTATAACTCCAGAATTTCTAAATTATTGTCTTTTTGTTCATTGAAGGCGTGGTTTAATTATAAGCGAAAGTCGACCCGAGGCTGGAGTATAGCAATGATTTACATGGATATCACCGGTGGCATCAATGGTCTGCTCCAAATGATATTCATTGCATACAATTTCGGTATTTATTCTTATTTTCATAACTATAGAATCAACTCAACTCCGCTCTTTTTATCTGCGAATCTTAACCTGATCAAATATCTAAATACTAATTATTAATTCATTTCAGATGATTGGAAAACAATTTTTGGTAATTTACCGAAATTCGGTCTTTCGATCGCATCGATATCCTACGACATTCTGTTTCTACTACAAGAATATGTATTTTACCCGAAAAGCAATTCAAGTCTTCGGCCGTTGAATGAAGAGAAAGAGTTCGACAAAAGGAGTCGAAAGAGTGTTATAAGTGTTGTGTCCGTCAAAAGCGATGGATACGAGTATAACAACCAAACAGTTAATTATGACAATTATGACAAAAGAAAGTCTGTGATCAGTGCCTTCAGTGCCAAGAGTATTGAAAGCATCAAAAGCGCAATCAATAAATAGATTCATTCAATCATTGCTTAAATTATGTAAATATTATTCATTAAATAGTTATTTGTTTCGAAACATATTTATTGTCGAATAAATTAAATAAATAAATAAATATATGCCAACATGAACATGCTCATTTCATGCTCGTTTCCGTGTCCAATGTGTGTTACCTGTCTCACTATTTCGAGCCCTCAGTCAATAGTTGCCTCTCTTTTTTGATCTCTTTCTGCTTTTCTTCATTTTTCTTCTCTTCCGAACTCTCTATACATTCAAATAATTTATTCATTTAATTGTTTTTAATTAAATTAACTTTTAATCTGATTTACTCTCTTTTGAATCCATTATCTTTCGGACAGTCCTTCAGAGAGTAGTGTTGTCTCGTTCTTAACCTTAGTTTTTAATAGTTTAGCCCATATTTTACATTTCAAAATCCGGTAATATTTTTGTATTAAATTTCATTTTATTCATAATTAGTTTAATTTAATTATTTTTCAATTCACATAAGATTTCTATATATTTAATAGACTTCACATAATTTCAAAATAATGATTAGAATATTATAATTTTTATGGACATTCATTGATTGCTTTGAAAAATCCTCTCTCAGTTTAATATTAGGATTGGCCAGGAGGATACAGCCAAAATACCCCTCGTTTTCTGAGGAATTCTCAACCTCTTGCTTCTAGACTCCAATGAGTTTCCCATATTTTAGAGAAGATATTAATATTATAGTTAATTGTTTTGAATGTGGGTCGGAATGAACATAAATTGTTATATGTTTTGTATAAGAAATTCAGGTTAGAAGTATACGTTTCGATCACTAGTTACTCTAAGTAATGCTCGTCAATGGCTTTACCGGGGTTTTTGTGCATTAC
>JAQIWA010001800.1:0-16176 GCA_034693305.1 Eueremaeus valkanovi | reverse complement strand
TTTTAGAGCTCTGATTGGCTCATTTATTTGAATTAAAAATTGAGAGATTCAGCCAATCAGAGCTCTAAAAAACAGCCGCAACATAGGTAGGGGACTTTATGATTCCCCTTTATATATGACCAAGGTGCCATTTATTTTCTTAAAATTGACTTAAGTTTGCGCACACATGACTATTAACTACATTGATTAACAGAGATTTTAGTAATATTTAAGTAAAATATTTGTCCCGTTGTAGTCATCTCTGTAATGGTTGCACAGCATAGATGTATTGCACCTTTGGTTCCGATTCGATGAACGATTGCACTGAAATTGATTCACTACTGATTATTAAGCACTCAATACTATTAATGCACTGTTACCTTGCTCAATTCTGCATCATCTTACAAAATTCTTGAGTGATATGCAGAATCAGTGACTTTACTGTTAGTCCATAAGATTATCCAAGGCCAATATTCTAGTCCAGGGATAGCCAAATATGAAATGCGATTTCATTTTTAGAGAGCTTTAACGATAGGCTTTATAGTAACTACTGTATATAGCAAAGTGATCGGGTTCAACAGATATAACATGATGATAAATGCAGAGTGAGACAGGTGAAAATAGCAATGATTTATTGAATAAACTAATAGTACAAAATTAAACGAATGAACAGATTATTAGTATATACTAATAGAGTTTGGTTCAAATGAATGCCAAAATCATATCGTTTTTTGTGATTTGTTCTCAACTTTTATTCACAACTTTTCCGCTGAAATCATAAACTGAAAGATTTTATTCAAGTTAATTTTTAAGCTTTTGGCTAAGCCTGAGAAGCCTAAGAATTTCTTAGAATCTAGACTATAATTTATAAGCAGTGGTGGACAGGACTGACTGATTCATTCTATACTGTACTGTACAGTAGTATTAGGTCTTGATTGCTATCAATAGTTAAACACATTAGTGAATTGCAGTCACCGACAGATTGAAAATCTAATGTTAACAATCAGTTTATATGAAATCATTTGATTTGAATACAGTATTCCTGAAATCAATCAATGGTTTGACTGTTTCTTAGCCTTTATTTCTAATTTTGAACTTTTAATAACTGAAACAAAACAGTATTTTGTCTGTAAAGTCTGTGAAGTCTGTGAGGACTCCATTGAATATTAATATATAATTTGTGACATTCTATGTGTGTTTGACATTAGAATCGGACAAATTGTGTGTCCAATAGAATGGGTTACGAAAAGGAAAGATTCGTCTCTGAAATCGACGACAACTTGATTTGTGCTGTTTGTCACAAAGTATTAGAGAACCCGAAAATGTTGAGCTCCTGTCAGCACATATTCTGCTTCACTTGTATCGAGAAATTCATAATCAATGGAAACAAATGTCCTTTAGATCAGACAACCACTGACTCATCCCATGTGGAAGAGCCGCCGAAGTTCATAGTGGACTACGTGTCTGAGCTGAGGGTCAGGTGCGACTTCCAAGAGCTCGGCTGCAAAGAAGTGGTTCTCTTGAGCCGACTTCTGCTGCACCGACTGAACTGCGAGTTTCATCCGGAGAGGAAAGTCATGTGCGATGACTGCGGACTGGAGACCGAGAAGTTGCGCCTCAAAGACCACAATTGCATAACTGTTCTGAAGAACAGAATAGAAGTGACGAACAAACGAATGAATGATTTGAAAAGTTTTTACTCCAAAGAGATATCGAATCTGAAGAGTCTTATGCAGAGAACAGACCGCGAAAGAGAACACTTTCGTTGCTTATATGCGACAGAGGCTGGCACTGGGCGTTCAGGAACAGAGAGGCCAGTGATCTCTTTCTCGTGCATAACAGACACGCAGTCGGGAACTCACGAAATCATATTCATTCAGACGCTTAATCTGACGCTTAAATGCGAGGCCAGTATACTCACCAAAATCGGACAAATCAAATACAGTTCCGCTTCGATCGCAAAGCTCAACACAACTGACTTTTCTCTGTTCGCTAATGGCTTACGACTGGAAGACCACAACTACTTGTCGTACTATAACATACATAACGGAAGTATTTGTCATTTGCTTCCGAATGAAGTCTACCTTATATTCGATTGCGCGGACATCAGACAGATATTGGGTCTCTCTGTGCGCACCTCTGATACGATTAAGTCGATTATACGACAGCTCAACAAAGAAATAAAGAAACTGGTCCCGGACCAGCTCTTTCTATACCTCCAGCAGTGTTCGTGTGCTCTCTATTTCAATGAAGTCAAACTCGAAGAGACCTACGAATTGTCAAACTTTGATGTGCTGTCGATGCGAACACTCAAGTATTCCAATCGACTGCCTATTGATGTCTAAAACCTTTAATCGATTTGTTTATTGCAAACAATTATCGAAATTAAAAGCTTTTCTAAACAAGTCTTCAATAATAGTAATGACTTTACAGTTCGTTAACTCTTTTAATCGATTAACTAATAGTTTGCAAACTGTGCTCACAGTCTATGTCTGTGCTGTTTGACTCACTCCTGCTATCAGTCAATTCCTATTAACCCAATTACCAACAAATAATCAAACCTTTAATGAATAGAAATTAAATTCTTTTATATTTTAAAATATGGCTAAAAATCGAAATACATTTTATATAATAAATAACATTAAATAAAATGAAATATTTATTACAATTAATTAAAACCATTACTAAAGTCGGACAACAATTAGTTTTGGTTATTGTTTTGGGTATCTGTGCGGTCGACCAGAACCCAATCGCCCTCTGCCTCTGCTGCGACGGCCGCCGCCTTCTGTCTCTGTTTGCGTTTAATCAAATCTAATTGAGTGATCAAATTGTCTTTGAGTTGAAGTAAACTATTGTTTTCGTTCTTCAGTTCTAAGTATTCTTGGATTGAGTTCCTGTGCCCGTCATTGCTCTCCAGTTCCTTTTTGCGCGACGACAGTAGCGTTACTTCCATTTTCATCTTCAGGAACTCCTGAGACAGACGTTTGTGTTCTTCGTATATATTAAGTGATTCCCTATTCGTAGTGTCCGCTTGAATGGGCTGTAGGTCTGACTCCAACACCAGATATGCGTTGAAGTCCTTTTCAATGGGAACGACTCGCGGATCCACTCTTGGAATGCTTGGGACGTCTCTGAAAGGAGAGACATTCAAAGGGGGCAATTGGTTGCGCCGATGCACTGGTGGTCCCATTTGAGGTCCGCTTGAAGGGCCGGCCGCAGCTACTAATGGACTACTGGTGTCGACTATACTGTTGTCATCGTTGAGGCCAATGATGGAACGGGACTTATTTAATGATTGTTGGGATGAACTGCCGGACAATGAAATGGGAGTTCCGCTCGAATTCGAGCGCTTATGACCGCGATATGACTGGCCATGGGATTGGCTCTGATGTGAACTCGCGCTCGGATTCACTGTAATCTTCGGATTGTGGTCTTCAGAAACCCGGCGTCTATTTTGTTGCATATATTCTACGTTATTATAAGAGGAATTGCATATCAAACCCGACATATTTGGCGGAACACTGAATGCGGGACTGATTTTCTGAATCAATGATAAGGTTTTCGATAAAAGGATTAAACGGTTTATAAATAAAAATCAATAAAATATCGATTAATACAAAAAATGCTTACATTTTGATACAAGTCGTTCGGATCCATCAGATTAATGCTACTTATGTTATGCACCGGCGGTTCGGTTACTATCTGTTGCGGTGCATCCAATTGAGTCTGCATTTGTTGGTCTATACTATAATTGGTTGAATCGAGGCTTTCCTGATCTGAATCCCAGGCTATAGAACAACAAATCAGTTGAAACTATAAATAAATGCCTTAAAAGGAAAGCCAAAGCACTTACCGTTTGAATGCGAGAGAGTATTAACAATGGGCTCATTCGCATGTTCTGAGCAGTAGTCGAATATCTGTTCCACTGTTTCCTCCACTTCTCTCATCGAAGGCCTTTCGTTCGGGTCTTTAGACCAACACTTAGTCATCAGATTTTCAATAACTTTCGGGCAGTCTCTGAGAAGCGGTGGCCTTTGGCCACTGTGCACGGCCCACATTATACGGAAGGCCGGCCCTCCTATCTCATCGAAAGGCTTCTTACGGGACAGGACTTCCCATAAAATGATTCCCCAACTGAAGACATCACACTTTTCGGTGTAATTCCAACTTTCAAAGACTTCTGGTGCCATCCAAGCGGCCGAACCCTTAATGTAATTGTTTTGCGTTTAGTATTGAATAGGGTTTTGTCGAAAATGCCAAAAAATACCTTATTGTTAGTCATATGGGTGTGAATATCACAGGCAGTGCCGAAATCACATATTTTAAGTACAGTTCCGCCGTTTACTAACAACAAACTGATTGACACAAAAACAAAACATTTAATAAAAATCTATTGAATTCTCAATCGTTTATTGAATACTTCGGAGGCTTTAGGTCTCTATGGATGAGAGCCTTTGGTTGCATTCCGTGCAGATATGATACTCCGCGCGCACACTATTGTTGTTTGGAATAAGATTAATGATTACTATATACCCGTGAGATTCATATTGCATAACAAGAATGCGCATTCTTATGTCACTTCCACTTTCTTGCGAGGAATTATTGTATTGAGAGAATGGACGCAATTATCTGCTCTTATATTCAAATTATGCTCAAAATATTTGCTATCCTTTAAAGAACTGGACATAAATAATATGACCCCTTTTCGAACAGTATAGTATACAATGGAGATTCCATATGTCGACCAAACTCTCTGTCGAAACATTTGTAAAGTTCCTTATATAAAAATGCAAGGGATGTGCAAGATCAGCCGAGACAGGGAGAGGTAAAATGGGGGATTGTTGCCTCAAAATAGAGAGGATATAGGGAGGGGGTAAAATGGAGGATAAGACGGCCGAAACAATTGCCGGAAAAATGGCGTTTAAAATGGAAAATGACCGGTTTTAACCCAATTCCGACCTAATTTAGCTAAAGCACTATTTAGCCTTAATTCAGTTAAATTAAGCTTGCAAACAGCCAAATTCGATCAATCTCTGCCATTTTCGGTATAGGCCGCGCGAGTCGAGGGGGTTAGAACTCGCCTCAAAACACGAAGGGGAGGAGTATTTTGTCTATACTTCCTTGCACATAAGCACGTAATGCCATACAAGAAAACACCTCTAAGTCGACAGCCTCTCTGTCGACCAAATTTTGCGGTCAATTCCTTGGGTCGAGATATGGAAACTCACGCATTCAGTATATCTGTATTTTTACTAAATCATAAGCATTAGGCAGAGCGCCCCTTGCGTTGGCCATTGCCTTTCATAGAAGAGGGTCTCATATACTGCCTCTACTGTTCTCTACACTGTCTCTACAGTTCTCTACACTACTGCATATTCTCTTGTGTTTCACAGCTTTTGGGAAACAGTCTCTCATATGATATGTGATTCATATGTAATGATTCATAAAAATAAATGCTTTGAATTCAAACTCTCTATTATTTTAAGTTATTCTAAACAAATAAAATTGCAAACAAATTCATACCCCGGGTCTAATGAGTCTGAGCAGGCACCACGAAAAGCTTAAAATCGGACCTGAATATAATCTTGTAATTTATGAGTTCAGCGGAAAAGTTCTGAATAAAAGTTTAGAACAAATACCAAAAACGATATGATTTTGACATTCATTTTAACCAAACTCTCTATTAGTATATAATCTGTTCATTCGTTGGTTTAATTTTGTACTATTAGTTCATCCAATAAGTCATTACTATTTTCACCTGTCTCACTCTGCATTTATCATCATGCTATATTTGTTGCACCCGATCACTGCTATATAGTTACTACAAATGCTTTGTTAATGTTCTCTATAAATGACTTCTGGTCTCAGATTTTTAAGCAATGGTTTGAGTCATCAAATCAGTTGATTATACTCTAAATTAAGAGTATTTTCGCACAATTTATGTGTTGTTTAGAATTAGAATTGGATCACAAAGAGGTCAAAATCCAAAGGAAAAGAGCAGGTGGTTTCGAGCTCAGGGGGGTATTTTGGGCATCCCTTTGCACATCCCTATACCAATTGAATTGAATCGATTGTCACTTCAATAGAAATATGAATAAATCGACTCTAATATGAATGCAATCAATAAACAAAAGTCTGAAAAGTCTCTCAAAAGTGATCCTAATTTGGAGACAATCTCTATATGAATGTAAATCCGATCCAATTCCTCAACAATAATAGGACTCAAGTATTGGCTATAAAACTATTGAATACAATACGAATAGAATACCTGAAGAACCCATGAAATAGCGTGCGATAACGTGTAGGGCACCAGAGGTACGGAATGCAGGACTGGAATGAAGTGTAAACAGAGAGTGAGATCAGGACCAGAGCTGACTCTCTCCTGAAGGCACTGACATATGACATACCATTGTATAGACTACCGCCCTCTGCGTACTCCATGACCAGAGCCACAAACCCCTGGTCTTGAGAGGCGCCGTACAGACGGACAATGTTTGGGTGAGAGACCCGGGACAGTTGCCTCAGCTCGATCTGGAAGGCCTTCTTCTCCTGTTCCGTCTCAATGAGCTTAACGGCCACCTCCTGTCCCCTCCAGAGGCCTCTTCGCACGACCCCGAATGTGCCCTTTCCGACCACCTGTCCATCGGATCGGCAATAGATTGCATACAAATGGATATACAGTATATAAGAGATGATTAGGCGATAGGAAAGGGATGATAGGGTTGAGTCAAACCTCCGCTAATTTCAGTTCTTTTGAATTGATTTCATTCGTAAACAACGGATCGTTTGAGGAATCGATTGAATCGATTGTTTGAGACATTATTGCCATTAGTTTTACTCGAATTAAATCAATTGATTCCGAAGTAATTGAAGCATAAGTTGAGAAATCAAATGATTTTCGTTTCACTAATTCATTGATTCATTGATTCATTTATTAATTGATTGATTAGACCATAAAAAGTGTAAACAATTGCGTCACGTCTTTCAGTCTCTCATTTATATTCAGTCTCTCTTTAATAGACAATAATTCCCATTATTTCAGTTCAATTCCCATTCAATACAACACTAATATAACACAAGTTATACTGAATGCACATATACTGTACAGAACTAGTGTTCACTTATATTAATATTATGAATACTATAATAAGAAATGATAAGACCATTGATTAAACCGATTAAGTAATACATTGACTCATATTTGCGTACAAACAAACACTTAATTAATGAATATCTTATTTAAATTCAATGTATTGACAATTTAAAGGCCAATATTTAAAGGGAAGACACAAACCATTTGAACTGATTATTGAAATATTTGGGAATAAAGTTGAATACAATGTCTGAATGAATAGCATTTTCAGACATCTATTGCATTGAAAAGTAGTGATAAATAATGAGAATCTGTTTGTGTGACACAAATAGTATTGCTTTTGAACTTTAAAACTATTAATATTTTGATTAGAAATGAAGTAAAAGTAAAGTAAAATAATTGCATAAAACAAACAACTCTTAACTCTTAGGGCGAAAATGGCAGCTCTTATCCAATAGATTCAACTAATCCTCTCTTAATGTCCGCTCTCTTAGTGTCTGTTCAACATTGAAGTCAATACCAGCTCTTCTGATGACCGAAGAGATAGCATTGGAAGCGATCTCTGAAGATAGCAATGACTGATCCGAATGGAGCGGCGCCGCCGACTCGACACCAGTCGTCGCACCGGTGCTCATCACTTCCGTCGGCCTCTTCTTCGCAGTCTATTCGCGACCAGAATTCCGGCCCGTCGTCAGCGCCAGCCTCTCGGCCTAAGATGGATGTCGTCTGTCTCATAGACCTGGTATTGTATTCAATGAATGAATGAATGAATGAATGAATGAATCACTGATTAATCCATCGATTGATTGAATCCTCTGTTGGTTTGCATGCATTCAGACGATCGCATCGCCGACTCTGAGTCACAGGAAGTCTGCGTACGAAGAGATCAAAAGGGCTGCGCATTTGTGTAATGCGAACCTGCATTACATTCAGTTCCAGAAACTGGACTTCGAGGAGATCAGTGTCGTCGACACCTTCTACAACGCGGACGTGGCTATAGTCGACATCTCTATCCAAGACCAGCAAAACTCACTGTTCTATCGGTTGGGGAATCGGGAGTCGTTTGGGATGAGACAAAACATCCTACTGTTCAACGACAGCGCCAACGATGTGCCCATTCCTATGAGACTCCCGACCTCTAACTACACGATCGTCACATACAGGCTCTCAGACGACAAGCACTGTTACGTAACGGAGCCCTCAGTCACTGCCAGACTGGTTGCCAACTCCGACGACCCAACCCTTCAGACCCCGCTCTCAACCGAAACCCGAACTCAACTCTTTGTTAAACTCAAGAAGTTATTAATGGAGGTCGAGGTCCAGACCAAGTGAGTCATTGAGCTCTTCTATCCCTTCCCTCCCTTTCCACACAATTATTATGTTTTCATTTTTGTTTCAATACTCGTCTATAAAATGCATTAAACAATCACTAGTCAAATGTCAGGCGCCGGCACTTTACCCGCGCCTATCTTTCGAAATAGATATCCCGAAAATAATGGAGAAGACAATGCTAACTGTGCTGCTTGTGCTAACTGTGTTAACTGTGCTGACTGCGATGCTTGTGCTAACTGTGCATATTCTGTTGAATCAATAATTTCAATCTTTAAATAGCAGTCAAAAGATTAGTCAAAATAAGCAATGAATCGGAGTTTATATGATTTCTAATCAAATCTCTAATCAGCTAAGGGTACTTTGAGGACCTTGCTCACTTTGCTCACTGCTCTGCTCAGCTCAGCTTAGGTACAGCTTCGTTAACTTATCGACAATAATTGTCTAATTGGTTCAGTGACACCACTGTTGAGAAGCAAATTATTTTTGCTTATCTCGCAATCAAACCAATAATTTCTAAATCTTTCGGTCATTTGGACCCGAAATCGGTTTTAAATATCTTAAGTTCGGGTACTTTTGGTTCACTCTTATTGTTAAACAAATAGCTAATTATTAGAGTTAGGATTTAGTGGACAGGTGTAGCTCTACTACTACTTTTGACCAGAATATTCTGACTCGTATTTACTCCTCCCGATCCCTATGCGGATGAATATTATTTTTCGGAATCAGCAAAAGTTGCTTGTTGATACTATTATTAGAATAGGGTTATTTAGAACAATCTGGAACAAAAAAATTTGATCGGAAAAAAATTGTCTGGGGTTTACTTATCTCCCGAAACATTTGAATCTTAAATTACACAAAAACTACCCGGGTACAGGTATAAAGTTATTCGATGGAAAAGCTCTGACAAGTGAGAGCTTCGATCTGATAGTCAATGGAATATAAAATAAGAATAATGTGTACACTGTATAGACAAATATCTATACACTATTTGTATAGACCTGGATCTATTCACACTCTTAATGCAACTATTTTAAGACAAATGAGGGTTAGATGGGTTAGTGGAAGAAAGAATGAAATTATAATAATATATATAATGTTTGACATATTTTTGTTTAAAGACTCGTTCGTTATATTTCATTCGCATTCTCACCAATCTATCCATCGATCGAATGATGAATTCATTTGTTGTCTTAAAACTTGAATAAAATATAATTTTAATTAAATTATTTAAACAAATAAATGGTTTTGTTTTAAACGATTTGAATCGCAATACAAGCGATACATCCAAACGATTTCGCTTTCTTTAAATTCTTCATAACTTTGCAGACCAGAGATGGCCATAAAATTGGGGAATCGGTATCATTGGTCTAAATTGAGTGAAAGCTCATTTCTGAAACTGATTAGAACTTGAAATGAAATGATTGTCAATAATGTCTATCTGATTAAGAATGAGACAGAACTAACTGTTCAGTTAGGCCTAGAGAGTGATTAATTCAAAATTCTAAGAAATTAACTCAACTTTATTCGTATAATCCATACAAATATTAAACTAAACTATTTTATTGATTGAACTCTAAGAAAGGGTTCAATTGTTTCGATGATCTTCTCTATTGTATTGAATTTGTGAGGACTTTGTTTTGAGAATGTCTTCAAAAGGAACTCAAATAACACATTCGGACCAAATGTATACAATATTAATGATATACTGTATATGAGACTCAAATGTGCATCTCTGCCACCAAAGTGCCCATTAATGATGCAATGCCTCTCTACTGCCGGTCTGTCTCTTGTTCTGAATGCAAAGTCGATTATTACAAGTTTTGATGCAATACTTCTATTTGTCTTCTCCTGTATTGCAACCAATTATCCCTAAATTCGTTACATTTCTGACTGAAGTAAATATTTAGAGACAAAAATCAGTGAAATTACTAATGATATTGGTTTACAAAACGGTTCGGATTAGTTGAATGATTTGTTTAAAAGAAAGCATTTTTAAGAGAATTAACAGTTTTTGATAGTTCGTGGCTGACATACGTTTTTGTATTACTTTACTGAAAGTTCTAATAATATAATTATAGTCTTACTGTCCAAGTATTTTGGAGATAGTCTGAGAATGTGCTAGTTCATATTCATATTACATCATTTAACTTCAAAATTTATCCATTCTTCACATTCCAATTCTTACTGTGCTTTTAGTTCCAGAACTAATAATATTGAAATCAATTCTTACGTTCTAGGGATGACCAAGCTCGGCAAGCCTAGGGGGTATAGGGGGAGGGAATAGGGCGGATTTTCCCCAAAATTGCTGGTGGGGTACCTGAACTTATCGAATTTTGACCACAAATTTTCGTCAAAAGAGGGGTCAAAACTCTTCGGAAAAGACCACTTTAAAAACCCATTTCAAACCTAGTGGGTATTTTGGCTATACCCACAGTGGCCATACCCCCCCCCCAATGGCTATCCCTACTTACGTTCAATTGATTGAATTAAAACTTATAAACACTTTATATTCAGAACACATATGAAAGAGAAGTTTTTGGCGGATCTGCGCAAAGCCCGAGAGTCGCTGACCGGCGATGAATTGGCGACAGCGCTGAAGAATATGCGCAAACGTATGGAACACGACTTAGACCCGAATCTGGTGTCCGCCGATATCGTCCACAATATGTTGATATCGTTCCGCGAAATACAAGACTACGACTCAATGGTCCAAATGATCGACGATTTGGAGTCACTGCCGAATTCGACCTTTACGTACACTCCGGCCATTCGGCACTTGTATGCGTTCGCTCTGAACCGGCGAAGAGGCACTGGTGATCGGGAACGGGCTCTTCAGGTAATAACGACTGCTCTCCAAAAAGAGGAAAACCATTTCCCGGATATGATCTGTTTGGCCGGTCGTATATACAAAGACATGTTCGTCGAGTCCTCCTATACGGACGAACAGAGTTTGGAGAATGCGATCAATTGGTACCGAAAGGGCTTCGAAGTGCAGCCCAATGAGTACGCGGGCATCAATTTGGCCACTCTTCTGGTCATCAAAGGCAATGAATTCGCCAAATGCTCAGAACTACAACACATCGCGTCTGTGCTCAACATTCTGATCGGCCGGAAGGGCAGTCTGGCCTCGATCCAGGACTACTGGGACGTGGCCACCTTCTTCGAGATCAGTGTCTTGGCCGCCAACTACAGCAAAGCGATTCAGGCGGCGGAGTGTATGTTCAACTTAGGGCCCCCGCGCTGGTACCTCAAGTCGACGGTCGGCAACATTCAGCTCATCAACCAATTCAAGCGCAAACCAGAAGACGCTCTCTTGACTCCAGAGGAACAGATCTTCCAGTTCTGGATGGAGTACTTCATCGACGCGACCAATGATGACGTCTTGACTGTAATCCGGTTCCCAATGTTGGTCTTAGAGACCGACAAAATACTGATGCCTTCCTATGTGACGGTCAATCTGGACGGCGCCGACGGAAAGTCACTTCAAATAAACAACATTTGCCTGCAGTGCCTGCGCGACAAAGAGGACTGCAAACGACCCCATTCTTGGCTCTTCTCCGCTTCGGAGATACGAGGCGTCAGGTATTGGATCAGCCCTTTGGTTAGAATGCCGTCAATTGAATTGATTTCAATTTAATTACTCATAAACTCTAATCTATTCCTCAAATGATGACTGCATTCAGAGCTGTCTCTAAAACATTTCTCTTTCCCTATCCGTGCCATCAGTCTCTACAAAGCAGACCAAAGATGTCTTTTCCTATACGTTCACTACAACTGCGATGACTTCCAAATGTTCTTTCCCTCTGAAGAACTGCGCAAAAGATTTTATGATCTCATTCTGGAAATGACTGCCGACGAAGAAGGCGTAACAGATCTCGACTCCATTGTCGACACCGGACCCATACAGGTATGAACAGTGGAATAACTTCGCTAATAGTCTGCAATATTCAGTCAATCAGTCAATCAATTCATTTACTGTTAGTTTGAATATGAAGTCGACGAACAAAACCGACGCATAAGACTAGGAAAGGGCACTTATGGTGTGGTATTCGCGGCCAGAGATCTTCGAACTCAAGTGACTATTGCTGTCAAAGAGATTCCAATCAAAAATCTCGGGTATTATCTGATTGAATGACTCAATGGTTCCATTGATAACACATTTCTCTGTATTGTGATTACGCTCTGCAGTGAAGTCCAACCCCTTCACGAAGAGATTAAACTGCACTCACAGTTACGCCACAAGAATATTGTCAATTACTTGGGCTCTCTCTGTGAAGGCGAGACATTCAAGATCCTGATGGAAAGGGTGCCGGGAGGCAGTCTCTCACAACTGCTCAGGGCCAAGTGGGGGCCGCTCAAGGACAGTGAGCCTACCATTTCGTATTACACGCGACAAATACTGGAGGGCATGAAATACTTGCATGATCAGAAGATAGTGCACAGGGATATAAAGGGCGATAATGTTCTCGTCAACACTTACACCGGAATCCTAAAGATCTCAGACTTTGGTACGTCTAAGCGCTTGGCCGGCATCAACCCCCACACCGAGACCTTCACCGGCACCTTCCAGTACATGGCTCCAGAGGTGATTGACCAGGGCTCCAGAGGGTACGGCGCACCGGCAGATATCTGGTCTCTGGGCTGCACTATAGTGGAGATGGCCACTGGAAAGACTCCGTTCATCGAAGTGGGTTCGGGGCCAGAGATCATATTCAAAGTGGGCTTCTACAAAGAGCACCCGCAGATCCCGACGTCAATGTCTGAAAAGGCCAAAACCTTCATCCTTCGTTGTTTCATACCTGACCCGACCCAGAGAGCAACGGCAGCAGAACTACTCGAAGACGTCTTTCTGGAGACGGGCTCTCATCGCAAGAAGAAGCCGACGCCGTCTCCAATGACTATCAGTCCCACTCGAGCACCACTTCTCACCGACTTTAACCGTTCAATATCTGTGCCAATTGACGCCCAGTGCAAACCGGACCGACACGAGGGACGAGT
The DNA here is from genome assembly GCA_034693305.1 of Eueremaeus valkanovi. Taxonomy (NCBI): domain Eukaryota; kingdom Metazoa; phylum Arthropoda; class Arachnida; order Sarcoptiformes; family Eremaeidae; genus Eueremaeus; species Eueremaeus valkanovi. The sequence continues at coordinate 2,774 of JAQIWA010001800.1, read as the reverse complement.
GAATCGTTTTTCCAGTACTGGAGACGACGGGTATGAATACGAACTCCTTTCCAATTACTGCTCGTTTACTGTCAATCCAATTGTGTTACCGCATGTATAGTACGGCACCCAAATTGCGCATAAATATTACCAGACGTTGTGCCAGTCCTTACGACTCTGGCCCCCATTCGCCTTCTTTTAATACCCAGAGGTAATAACCCCTCATTTGTTCCTCTCTTTAGTTTATGTTTAGTTCATAACAATTATTGCATTATTTTTGAATCAATTATTCAATTCATTACTAATTATTAATTTATTTATTGATAACTAAAATATTGACTAAACTTAAAGAAAAGTTAATATATTTATGAATTGAAACGATTGCTTGCCTTTAGCTCAGAAGAAGCTCCATTTGCTCGTCGCTCCAGCAGTGTTTTGATGTCCCCTCCTGTGGAGGGAACGTCCACTTTAGGAACAATAGGTGAATCAGAGCAACAGGGCTTCTATTTGCTTAAGAAGGACTCCCAAAGACGGGCCACTTTAGTGCAGGTGATCAACGACGACGCCGAGTCCATATGCGAGCTATGGTTCCATTTGTTGCAGCAGTCGGTACAGGACTTAGTGCTCACCCAAAGCCATTTGCAGCGAATACTACTGCCCGGTCTCAGAGATTTCATACCTCAGAACAAAAGAGTGCACATTCAGGAAGCTATCGGTGCTCTTAAAGAAGAGCTTGACTTTGACGGCGCGGCCATTAACCAGATCCAATTAGCTCTTCTCAACTTCCAAGAAGCCGTCAATTTGGTGCTCAGGAACCACAGTATTAAACCGCACTGGATGTTTGCCCTGGACAGTTTGATCCGGTCCGCAGTTCAGGCGGCCATCACTGTTCTCTCGCCAGAACTCGGAGAGAACATTGCGGGCGGAGAGCCTCGGGATGACATCGAACCCATCAATGACATGGATATAGACAGAGAGTCGACTTCTGGTGTCTCCACAATAAACTCAAACAAATCCGTAGTATTAAGGCCTGCAATGAATTCGATGCCAACCGACGACCAGATCATACAATTGCAGCGAAAGAGCGAAGAGTTGAGGAATGAAAACCTCAGACTCTTTCAGGAGTTAATCGAAACTCAGGAAACACTTCAGGAAATGATTAAAAGCACTTTAAATGAGACCAAAATGCAAATCAATTTAGTCGAACAGCAGTCACAACAGTCGAACCCGTCTATCAGTCCTATCGGCAGCAATAGCTCAACAGTAGATACGAATCAAAGCAATAAAAGTCTGTCATTCAGTGCAGACTTGACTCCAAATGTGGACAAACAACTGATTTCCTTCTTGACTGACTTGGGATCCGATAGCGAAACAATTGCCAAAGTATTCAAATATAGACTCAATTCAATCGATTGTTTGATTTAATGAAATATTAATAATATCTTACAATTGAATAATACTAAATGTGGACGGGCAAAATTAATTGTATCTAGCTTAAATTACTCTTAGTAGTGATAGAAATAAAGCTAAGCTAGCCTGGATGTGCGCAAGTGGGTTTATCTTGGTGAAAATGGGTTTGCTTTCAGTTAAATGCTATGAACAGAGGGTGCATTTTTAAGGAACTTGCTGCCCCCGGTGCACATAATTTACATTTAAACCCATGAGCTGTGTATATGTAAAGTACACTCTCTAACACTGAACCCAATATTACACTATCAATAATGTTGCCTGGGTAAGATACGCGTTCTTACATTAAATTACACTGACTATGAATATGCGCTTCTTTATAGAGTGTGTGAAAAGGATAGCATTTAACTGAAAGCAAACCCATTTTCAATCCCCATTTTTCACCCAGATAAACCCACGTGCGCACATCCAAGCTAGCTTAGCTTTATTTCTATCACTATTAAGAGTAATTGAAGCTAGATACAATTAATTTTGCCCGTCCACATTTAGTATTATTCAATTGTTAAGTAATATCTGATTCAATATTCATTCAAAATGTTTAGTTCGTTAGCGAAGACTACACTTTACGGGATGTGTTGACTCTTATGAGTCGTCAAGACTTGAGACGTCTTAATCTGAAAGGAGGCGTCGAATTGCGGATATGGAAGGCTATTATCGACAGAAAGACCTCTCAATCGCCAAAACTAGAAGACATTAAAGAACTCTAAATGATATGCAAATCAAATATATTTTCAATCTTTTCGTTAATATTCAGAGAATTATAATGAGATTTATTTTTATTTTAAACTTTGATATAATAGTGCCTTACGAGTAGGTATGTGCCCAACATCTAAGGTAATTGTGGTAATTGTGCTCAATATATACATTATCTTTGATTTGAAATAAATTAAGAGATATTTTAAGCTTAAAATAGGATTCAAAATGAAATTACAATCAAAGCTATCGAATGGATGTAATGCTCACTAATTCAGCACTACTTATGTTATGATTGCAATCAATATTTATATTTGTGTTAAACTATGCGATAATTATTAACCGATTTATTATTATTATTATTATATTTATTGTAAATCAATTCAATTGTTGTATTATTTTGATTCATATTCTTATTGTTTTGAGATTTTGTTTAATATTTAAATTATATTTATTTTCAGGCATTCATTCGACTTAAATAATAATTAAATCTTTTTCCGAAATTTGAATTATTTGAATAAAATCTTTATTTAACTAATGTTTGTTAGAGTTTATTAAAAACAAGCTGAACAGTTAAATGTTATCACCACTTTCGTAACCTCATTGAGCCCTCACTTGGATATGAATTGAAAGTT
>JAQIWA010001799.1:0-16189 GCA_034693305.1 Eueremaeus valkanovi | reverse complement strand
TCGAGGCATTAAATTTAATAATAAATTTATTAATAAATTTAATTTTCACAATAAATTTAATACAAAAATTTAAAAATAAAGTTTTATTAAAAATTAGCTGCATTTTCATCATATTAGCTAATTATTACTGTAGTGATATACTCTGGTTAGTTTAAAGGAAATATTTCACTGTTTTCTCCATTGGAGCATAGTTTCAAGAGTTTCAAGCTACAATTTACTTATTTTTTGGTTAGAGCATTTCAAATAATATAATGAACCATGGAAAATTTAATAAATTTTTATTACCAAGTATTATATTTATTATAAATTTATTAATAAATTTAATATTAAATTTAATGATTTGCAACGCTAACTATTACTGATAAATCAGAGGAATTCCTGTTTGCAATGACTGTATAAACAGAACTCTTGTTTTAATTATGTTAAGAAAAATCGTTTCATTTCTATTGACTCAGAAATCAATGAAAGCGAAGAAAAAGTCTATTATTTCAACAAAATAAGAGTTTTAGTAATGAATTAATTTAATGGTTTTTATTTTGTAAAAAATTAAGCTTGATAAATTCCCAATTCAACGCCCAGCGCCCAATTCAACGATGCACCTGTTGAGATTTTAAACACTACAGTACACCCCCTTCACTTTTATAGAAATATTATCAAGTTAACACAAAGGGAGAAAAGAATTCTTTGTTTTTACAATTGTTTTAAAAATTGATAGCTTGGCAAAATTTTAATGTGCTTATCCCCTGGTTACCTTCCCAAAAGCTATGTACGAATTGAAATTTTATTGTTTAATTTGACACTTACACTCTTACGCAATAGTTTGTAGTCAGAATAGTTCGCTTGTTAATAATTGTACCGGTACAATAACCTGTATTTGGGTCCTCATCCGGAAACAGTAGCCCTACTATCCAGGGTACTTCACCTAACTTAGCAGCCACGCCGCCTTCAATAAATGTCTGGTCGCCATCCTGAATGCCACCCTGAGTACCATCCTGAATGTCACCCTCTGTGTAACCCTAAGTGTTCTCCTCTTCCATCGAATCCATTGGTTGTTCATTTATAGTCGACTCATCGTTACGATTGAGTTGATTATAAGCAACAAAAGTGTAGACTATATTGCAAACGAGTGCTACGAAACACAAGAATATATAAGAATTCATATTTCAATTGACTTTCCGTTTCAGAGACTTAACAGTAAATAGATTTGAAGTATGTATTACTGCCCTTATATACCCTTGATTCATTACAGCTAATTGTTTCATCTGTGTCGTTCAGTATTGGTGCGCCTAATCAGCCTTAAACACGTAGTTCAGTAAAGCGTTGAATTCATGGATGAACTGAATGTACTTTCATATTAAACACATTTTTTTAATTTTCATCTTTTGTCTCATTGAGTCAGTTGTGAATCAAACCTAAACACTCGTTCCGATAGTGCATTAAACTCATAGTTGGGCTAAATTTTTCTTTTATATTAAACAGATTTTTATTGGTTTGTTTAGCAATTGAATTGATGCCTAAGAGTAAGCTAGAACTGAAAAATCTTGAAAAATGTACGTTGCTAACTAAATAATTTTTTTTCAAAAGTTTCAAGCGTAAAAGTGATATTGATTAAAAATTAAAAAATGAAACCTAGAATATTCATTTTTATTTGCAAAATAACTGATTGCTCAGTTTAATTTGAATATCAGGAATACCAGGAACTGCGATTAGAAATGCACTTTCACATTTTTTATATACTATTATAGTAATATAATATCATATTTTACATTTTACAACTTTAAACGAAGTATTCAATTGTGCAACATACTTTTTTCCATGAATATAGTTCTAATTCCAGGGATAGGCAATGGGTTGCACAGGTAAATGTGATTTTTGGCGAAGCTGAACACCCACTCTGTTTTTTAAATGATTAGCAGCAGAAAATATGAAGTGGGGGTTTTTTCGACGAAAATTGATAAATTTCCTTTTGTAAAACTCTGTCCGAAATTTGTGGCTTATCCAACATGTCGTCAGACCTATCCGACATGTCGTCAGACCTATCCGACATGTCGAATTGAGTTGATATATCGACGCATTCAGTAGAGCTGTTTTGAAATATATTCATTGTTCCAAACAATTCATATAAAGGAATAGTTTTGTTAAACAATTAATTGAAATAAAAAGTTTTTTAATATTCAATTCATTCATTAGTTCGACGTTCTAATAATCAGCGCTTTTAAAGATATTAATAATTGGCAACTATTTTACCAAAAACTCTTCATAAAATCATACTTGTCAAAATATATGTATACAGCACCTACGCTTATTTTTGAAGGCTTAAATTTATTAAAATTATCCTTTATTCAAATGAATTTTCAAACATTTGAACAAAAATATAGCGAATATAACGACAACTCTTGTCATACAATGTAATCAAAACTTTTTACTATCACTTGATTTGAGTGAATAATGCATTGAATTTGTATTACTTCCAGCAAATAATTGCTTCAATAAATTGCTTTCACATAAAAAAAACATCAAATTTTTTATCAAAGGTTGTGTGCATTTAACGTCGCATAAAGTGTTGCAATAATTAAGAATAAGTTTACTTCAGTTGAGAAACAAAAAGACATCTCATCTGAGCTCACATTCAATTATCCTCGGATAAGCTTTTAAATAATTTTATAACAAAGATTAGATTATAATCTTTATTAGTAGTAAATATTGATTTTTATATACAATTATTCATTCTATCGATTATTATGAAAATAAATTATTTTTATTTTCTTTTTTTAAACTTTTTTTTTCATTTTTAAATTCGTGAATAACGTTCATGCTTGTTTAAATTTAACTTATTATTTAGCACTCATACAGACATTGGGTTAGATTTTGAAATAATTTTATTCGAAAAAGTTTTCCATAAATTGTACATAGTTTATTGATTTTAAGTTTTAAATTAGAAATAAATAAAATACCACGGTGCTGGCTTGCGAGTCGCAAACAAGAGCAAATGTTTTCATGTTTTTGAATCGAATCTTATTATTAATTTCATCAGAAATATAACACCGAAGGAAAGGATCTATCGAGACAAAAAATTAAAATTTTAACAAGGCTTAAATTTTCTTCATAATTCAATTGATATTTTGTCGTCTGATCTACCTGGTATCCACGGAAATAATTGATAACAAATAATTGGAAACAGGTGAAACCTATTTTCGTGGTTTTTTGACCCAGACTTTCGTAGCTATTGAAAAACTACCAAGGTAATATATATTTAAGATTGAAACATTATTTGTATTATGATTATTTTAGCAAGGTACAAATATTTATACTAACCTCACACTGCAGTACTTTTTTCGAGAACCGGCTTCTAATTCTGCATTTGTATCCGGCAAGTCTTTTATAAGTGCGCTTGCTTTCTACAACCAGTGAGCCGCATATAGTGATCAAAATGAGCAGGATTATACTGTAAAAGAATATGCCATAACATAATAATATTTTAATTATTAAACTCGGAATATAGCCAATTATGAGTAAGAAAAGTAACTGGACAATAAATAATATGACGCTGCACCATACACCACCAATAAATTTGCCAAAATATTCCTTGTTATATATACCCAGGTCTGAAATAATTGTATCCAATGAACGTATTAATCTTGAATTATAATACTTTATATTCTCATCATTCAATTGGCTGTTAACTAATCGGAGTCTAATCTTGAAGTAAAAGCCAATTAAATAGAAATAAATTAATTTAATCAGAAAAATATTGAAAAAATAATTAAGTAATAAGTAGACAAACAATGCGTGCAATAAGCAAATTGTGAGCAATTTTAGATCATCAAGGCTATAAATTAATGAGCCAGTAATAATAGAAACACATGAAAATAATGTGATTTTTCTAATATAATGGTAAAACTTGAACATTAATCTAGTTTTCCGATGAATAGCAAAGACTGAGTCCTTTTCTTTCAGCCCTACGAATTTGGGCTCCATTGTACCCGATATCATATGAAATAGATCAAGATAATTAGTTGATTTTCTGGTTGCCAAGGTTGTATAATCAATATAATGAACGAATAAGAACAGCAAAAAAATAGTTATTATTATCAAGTTGCCATGAAATCTGATTCCCATGAAATAGGGAAAGTCACCAAGATATAAATAGAAGCGCATTTTTTGATTAGCAACTAATAAACAAATTAAACTTCGAATAATATATCCAAGGAGAAAAATAAAAATAATTTTTGGCTCATAAAAAAATGCTCGTATTTTACTACCATGCTTAAGCCGGAACACATAAGGATGCAACTGGTAACAATTAATCAGTAGACTTTTGGCTAACAATTGATCTGGATCAAACGTCGGAAGTGGTTCTATTCTACTCATTATTATTTAATTGTATAACACAATTGAAACTCACTTTTCAAGCGAACACAGAATAAGAATATTTTACTTTAATGTTTGGTCTAATATAAGAATAATATTAGAAATCGATAGAAAACAAAAGTAATTCAAATAAGAATTCTATAGAAATAGGAATACATTTAGTCTTATTTTACGTTTGAAATGTATTGCACATAAAACTTGCTGAATAAATTAGATAAATTCACGAATTTAAAGTAATGAAAAAAAGTTAAAAAAAAGAAAATAGTTTATTTTCATAATAATGTTTAGAATGAATAAGTATATAAAAATCAATATTTTCTACTAATAAAGATTATGATCTAATCTTTGTTATAAAATTATTCAAAAGCTTATCCGAGAATAAAATGTGAGCTCAGATGAGATGTCTATTTGTTTCTCAACTTAAGTAATCTTATACTCAATTATTGCAACACTTTATACGACTTTAAATGCACACAACTTTTGATAAAAAATTTGATGTATTTTTATGTGAAAGCGTTTTATTGAAGCTATTATTTGCTGGAAGTAATACAAATTCAATGCATTATTCACTCAAATCAAGTGATAGTAAAAACGTTTTGATTGCATTGTATGACAAAAGATAAAACACGAACTCATATTCTTAACAGTATTGAGAAAAATGTTTGAACGCTTCGTAATTCCGTTGTTATTCATAGCATTCAAGCACTTCATTAGTGTTGTCTTTCCCGACAACACCGTCCCGACCGGACGGACCCATAATTGCGTTGACGGAACCGAATGACACGAAACCATTCAATTGATTCAAAATTGTCTTCTCTACCGAAACACGAAAATGACTTAACATTATAAGTCAGGTCTGACCACACAATCGCAATATTCTCTGCCATTATTCCACACTTTCTGCAAATTAACTCATTTTAATCATTATTTTTAAAATAATATTATTGAATTCAATCCATAATTACACTGAATTTCTATGTCTTCGTATATGCGCTTGACATCAATCAAATTACACGATTGTCTTATCTTGTCTTGACACTTTATTTTAAACTCTACCTGATTTGACCACGGTTACACTACAGTAGTTTTGTCAGATTAAGACTCAATAAGCTATCTGTACCATTATCTCTTTGTGCTCGTGCAGTGACGATTGCACTAAATCGACTACTCCTTAAGTCCCTATTCAGTGACATTGTCATAAATTGTTAACGCGCGCATCGCCATCAGTTTCTAAACTCAATCGAAGTACAGTAAAGCCTTAATATATATACTTCTAATAATAATTCAGATTTTGAAATAGTTTTATTATAAATATTTTGTAAACTATTGAATAACAAGGCTGAACAGTATTATTGCATTACAACTTTCTATAGGGGGTTATAATTTATTAGCGAGTATACTATAATGTTGTCATTGTTAATACAGCCTTAACCAGTGTTATTACAGCTAAATACTATAGATATCTACCCAATTATCTTCTAATGGTCAAAATTATCACCATTTGATCCCTGGTATACTCGCTGATAATAACGTTAGTGCTTGTCTATTCTTAAACAAGAATGACCATTATGAATTTAAGTCCACTTTCAACAGTATCTATTTGCAAATCGTTATAAAATCTCTATTAATAGCGGCTAAGTAAGGTAGGGCTGAAGCTTGTTTGTAAAAGGCTGTAGAAGGTTAGGGAAAGACTAGTGAATGCAAGGGAAAGGCTTGTGAAGGTTAGAGTAAGACTGGAGTAGTCTAGGGAGAGACTGGAGAAGGCTAGGTAATAGTTGAGAAAGTCCTTCACTAACAACGGAATAGGCTGAAAAAGGCTAAAAAATTGCTGAGTCCTTTACTAACAAGAGGATAGGTTGAGGAATGGCTGAGAAAGCCTAGGAAATTGCAGGGAAATGGTTGAGGAAGGCCTAGAAATGACTGAGAAAGGTTGGGAAATGACTGAAAAAGGGGGGCGGCTGGTGAATTTATATAGTCCCTTTCTAAAGAAAGTGGACTTAAAAATGCCTAAAGAGCAGAAGCCATTTTTAAATGGTCGAATTTTTCTCATCACTTGAGAAATGGTGATTAATTCGCAACCACATTCCCGCTCCCCATCCCCCAGAAAAAGGGAAGGGAAAAGTAAGGAAATAGCTGATAAGGCAGGAAATGGCTTGAAAATAGTTGAAAAGGCTGGAATATTACTGAACAAGATTGAATAGCGCTGTGAATTAGCACCCTATAGATTGTCTATTTTCAGTTAGAGGTTATCAGTATAATTTTGATATTGACATTATTAAACATTACTTATGAATTAATAGAAGATTAACATATTTGTTGCTAATCTTTAATTATACAAAATGAGTTAAAACATAGTTATACTTATATCAAAAGTAGGTATAGTGACAATTGATAAGCAGTAGAATAGAAATTTTCTTTTTAAAAACGAATATGCATTTCCAGCCATTTCTAGCCAATATCAGACCTTCCTGAATGAATACTAGGTCTACTGACCATATACCAGACCTCCCTGACCAAATATCAGACCTTCCTGACCACATACCAGACCTCCCTGACAAAATATCAGACCTTCCTGACCACATACCAGACCTCCCTGACCAAATATCTGACCTCCCTGACCACATACCAGACCTCCCTGACCAAATATCTGACCTTCCTGGCCAAATATCAGACCTCCCTGACCAAATATCAAACCTCCCTGACCAAATATCTGACCTTCCAGGCCAAATATCAGGCACCCCTTACTACCTCAATTGGAGTTATTATGCAATTGATTAGTCTTGCTTATAAATATAATGAATTTAACAAATAATGCACTCATATTTACATCTCTTGGTTATAAATCTATTTTAAATCTCAGTATATTTCAATTTTCCCATTTAAAGAAGTCTGACTGTATTGATTACCGTTAATAACAATAACAATATAAAATAATTCGAATTTTCAATATTTTCATTGTTAGCAAATAGCTTTAGTGATCAAAGGGACTAAACAATGCTTAACTGCCGTAATCAAAGAGTTAAAATTGACGCAAACTTTTTCTAATAAATCATTGTTCAAGCTTATTTATTGTCCGGTACTTTTTAGAAGTTATCAAATAATCAATCTTTTTATATAAATTAACAAGCTATAAACCAGATGTTGCCAAGGACCATTTTGAAGGGTAATAAAATTTATTATTTATTGCAAATAGAATGAAAGAATGAATATTATGGAGACGTTTGCGAATCAAACACTACTGTTCAGAAAAGAGGATTAGTTACCTGGCACAATTCTAGAACTATCCTATTGTTTCTAAAAGCTATTCTATTGCCATAAATGATGAGCACATATTGTATACCATATAATAGCAGTAAAACTCGAAAACACGACTACTTTTTAATAAAGCGATTCTAAAGAATAATTTGATTTATTTGTTTACGTAATACACAGTCTTTAATCATATACAGTCATGTCAAGAATCGAGGGACACGCTTATATGAAGCTGGAGCCTAAACCGGATGAAAAAATTTAGTGAAAATTTCTATTTTTGTAAAGCACTTAACCAAGAATATTTTCTCCGCGGCGGGTTTTAGCTGTTGCAGCACCGGTAGCAATGAACTAGCTCTGTTTCCATAGCAGAAACCACTAGGGTCACATTAAATTTCAGCAATTCATTATGATCCTTGTCAAATATTATCGACTACATCTATCAGGATTTTTTTGAAAAACATTGTGTTTTTGCACAGGGTCACTTTATATTCGCGAAATGGCATAATTCATCAGGCTCTAGAGTAAAAACCACATGGGATAAATGAACTCTTAGCAATGAAAAGTTATCACAATAAAAAATACTTCAAACATAATTCTGGATTTCACCTTGATGCCACTTGTATTTGTTCAAAATAGATAAAAAGAAATTTCAATGGGAATTCTGCGAATACATAGAGCACAGTAATAATCGGCATTCAATTCAAATTTATTGCGATGAAATATTCAAAGGCTTGATGTGCAAATATCAGTAGCATCAAGGTGAAATCCAGAATTATGTTTGAAGTATTTTTTATTGTGTTCACTTATCATCGCTCAGAGTTCATTTATCCCTTGTGGTTTTTACTCTTGAGTCTCATGAATTATGCCATTTTGCGAATATAAAGTGACCCTGCGCAAAATCGCAATGGTTTTCGAAAAAATCCTGATAGATGTAGTCGATAATATTTGACAAGGATCATAATGAATTGCTAAATTTTCATGTGACCCTAGTAGTTTTCGCTATGGAAACAGTGTTAGGTCATTGCTACCGGTGCTGCACCAGCTAAAACCCGCCGCGGAGAAAAAATTCTTGGTTAAGTGCTTTACAAAAATAGAAATTTTCATTAAATTTTTTCATCAGATTTATTCTCCAGCTTCATATAAGCGTGTCCCTCGATTCTTGACATGACTGTAATAATCATAAATAAGCATGTACACTTAATTATTTATTGCAACAGGATAAAATAACAATAATGAAGAACTTTCTTGAAGTTTGTTATGAATTTATTCTAAATATGCTCTGGCATAAATAATCGGAAATCAATTGCTTGCTTAACATTCCGGTAAATTTTATTAATAAAATATTCTCTTAAGTAATTCAACGCATTTTCACTTTAAACTAATTATATTTTAAACAGAATTTGATTATATTATATACAGTGCTTGACATATCTACTGTTGCACTCTTGAATTTCGCGCTCATAATATACATTCAAATCCTTATATAATTTGAGCGCGTAATTCAAGAGTGCAACTGTTGAGATGTCAAGCACTGTACATTAACAATAATAATAATGCAGAATCATGCACAAGTTTTGTTGAAAAAGATAAAAATAAGGTTACATAAGTTAGTCGTAAACAAAAGTTTCCAAAATTTTCTAAGTCAGATAAGATGATTGAAAAATTTCTCCAGGAGAATATTTATACTAACTGACAATAATGAAAAATAAAATTGAGATTTATTTTGCTTAACTATTTCAACTAGATTAATTGTTTTGGCAACTTTCATTAGGCAATTAAATTGTGAAAAATGAGTCGAAAATAGCAAATCATTTATTAATTTCAAAATTTATAGTTAAATGAGTTAATTGTTTGCATTAAACTCAATCATATGCTTTTTTGCGTGAACTGGCTTCCAAATTGCACCAGGGTTATTACATTTTTAGCTTGATTCACAATTGAGTTAATTCAATTAGTTTTCATAAAAGATTTTAGCGAAGGAATGACATTCCAGTAATTGTGCTCAATATTGAAGTTATAATTAATTTTAATGCAATAAATGATTAAAATGAATAACTTTAGTCATTGTTTTCCTTCACTATTGACTTCTTATATGTCATAATAATATTGTCCAGGTATTGATATTGTTTCAGTAGCAAATTTTTACATTAAGGACGAGCTTTTTGAATGAAATAATATAACTGTGATAAATATCTTTAATGTACATGCACAATTTTCTGTTACGTGAACTCTAATTAAAATTTATTAAATATTTTAATAAATATATAATTTCTTTAAACGTGTCATTAATTTCGAGTTTAAAAAAATTGTTAAAGATTTTATGAAATGTCTCTAATTTTCATCTTTTTAACTATGCTGACAATATTAATTGTTCAGGCTGCATTGAGACCGGGTAAGTAATTATATGCTTCAATGTCCAACTCTCATAACTACAATCTTGATACAATATCAAATTCTATTAATAGTTTATATACTTTCCTGACACTGAAATGACATTACATTACACAAGATATTGCACTCATAACTTGTCTCATCTGAAAGCAATTGATCCCAAAATATAAAGTATTTTGAGCGAGATATGATCTGACAATTAATGATCTGAATTTATCTGATTTGAACCGAATTTATTCTCAATATTGTGACGACATATTGTTGTTGTCCGCTCTTTCTGTTGGCCAGAACTCTAATTCACTGCTGGAGTCAACACCGGCAACGAGTGGGAGCCAAACCCGCGTGTTGTGAGTGCCAGTATCGCCACACTATCATTTCAATTATGATTTCTATCGAAAATATTCAGTGAACACAGAAACGCTTAAGCGCTCCTTACTGACAACTGGACAATTTATAAGTCCAGAACTTAACGCCGGTTCTTCAACTCGAAGAACAAACTTTTTTTTTGAATACGAGCCCTTACGATCCACAAACAAACGGTATTTGTGAAAAAGTGAACTGTACCAGTCACCCGCACTAAGAGAAAAACCAACCCATTAATTGTCTACTTATTTGAATGTTCCTGTTCCGGCGTACTCGAATTCACTGCTGGAGACCAAACCGGGAACGAGTAGGAGCTTAACCCCCAAGTGTAGCCAGAGTAGCCACACTATTATTTCAATTATCATTTCGCGTATTAAACAAATTTAAAATTCCCAATATATTGGTCATAATTTATTGTGTGCGGACCCGTGTATGTAACAAACGTAGTTGTGGCCGAATTTGCTGTACGAATTCGATAGGGGAGCAACAACTTTGGCTGACATGGTTATCAGCCGTGGTCAGGGTTGTTGACGACAGAAGTGATTTCACAGATTACATAATCGTCCTCTCTGGGTATTTCGGCATAAGTTTGGTACGGCAGACGTTAACTCTAGTAGGTCAAAATAAATTATTCAAAATTAAGTAGTAACGAACGAGAATTGAACTAAATTTAAATTATACTAAATTATTGCTTATTGCAAAATATACAAATTATTACGAATGTATTTTAGGTATAATTATTGTTTACTCAGTTTTCCCAGACGTATAAAATAATTATAAAATAAAGTAATAACTCAACAGAAATAAGTTTATGTTATGGTGACAGCCATGTTGCAATGCGACACTGTTAACTACAATACAATAATTATAATTATAATAATCAAATTATAATTATATAAACTTTAAATTAATAAGAAAATCAATTAATGCATTTTATTCTATGTTTTACTAAATATGATCATTAAAAAATAATTGTAAAAGCATATATGTTAAAATGTAACTGTAAACATGTTCTACTATATGTGCACACTACGTTAAAGGGCGACGGTTTGTAGTGTACGGAATTTGTGGTGTGATTGTGCGCGTATTTCAAATCGCTTACAGTTGTGGTTGAGAGGTGAGTGGTTTTAGTGTTGTTTGGCAGTGATGGCGTGTCCTCAGCGGACGTGAGTGTCAGTCGTCTTAATGTGAGTGGTAAACTCTGACGGTCTCCCCCTCCGCTCAAAATTCAAGCTAGTGAACGCGTGATTGTGTTAGACTCTGTTCAAGAAGTCTTCGTGTGTGGGAACGCGAGTGTTGGCTTCGGTGGTTAGGACGGAAAGGCGCATGTGTGTGCAATACTAATGCCAATTTCGCTAATATGCGCCAAAAGGTAGTTATGGATGTGAGTTGAGTGCTGTTGCGTGTGCGTGAAGGCATGTGTGCAATATGATTGTCAGGTCACGCTAATATTTGCAAAACGACGTGTGGGATGTAATATTGTGTTCCGGTCGAATTCGAATTAGTGGTGGTGGCCTGAGAATCTATTCGGCGGATTCAGCTCGCCTCGCGACTGCGCCATGTGTGTAAAGTACGTAGTTGTGGCCGAATTCGATGTACGAATTCGACAGGGGAGCAACATTTTTGGCCGACTTGGTTATCAGCCGTGGTCAGGGTTGTTGGTGACAGAGTTTATCTCAGACAGCTATCAGCCGTCTTAATATGTCAGTAATTCAGTTCAATTCAGTTAAGCTCTGTTTTATATGGAAACTCTTTATTGGTATCTATCATGTCATGCCAGCTCCAATGAGCTCAGCTCCGAATAAAATACAATTTTGCGGTCAATTGCCTTAAGATTACAAGTATTTTTCATTACAGCTCATTCTGTATTATGTTCTAAATAGTTGTAAAAATTGTCATAATTTTTATACAAATTTCAATTCATTTTATTACATATGTTTAGTGCTATTTATTTTCGTATTCAAAATAACAATTTAGAGTCAATTGAGTAAACAATTAGTTGATTCAGTTTCGACTTCAATTCGCTTTAGATTTGTTTACTGTTTACAATGTGTAAATAAGTGATGTCGTGTGACACGTGTTGTGTGCATTGTTTTTGCATATTGTTTTTGCTTGTATTGATTGGCCTATTGCTATATTGAATGGCCGACCGCCACAATTGTAATATTTTTTTGTAACATTCAATATAATGTATATATATTGGCCCACATTGGCTTTTACCAACAATGTGCGGAATATTACTCAAATCTGAAATAGAGTTATGAATCAATATCATTACATACAAAGAAGCAGAATGAATTTATATAAAAATTCGTTTAATAAAAATAATTTGAAAAATTAAAATTCAAATTGTTCTGGTTAAAATAAATTACTCTTTTTACTTTGGCATTCGTTTTTCAAAATTGGAATGAGCCAATATTCTCCTTGCTCATACAATATTGTTGAAATTTATCTCCATACCGGTTAATACATCATTCTATATAGTAAACATACAGTATGAGTCAGCTCTAGCGCAACAATTGAATCACGCGCCACAGAAAAACTACAAGGGGTACAATATTGAATCTGGTCTTATTTGATAGGGGAATAGTGGGTGTTTGATAAAAATTATATATGAAAAGTTCCTTGCAAAATTCAAGGGGCTGGATTTAAAAAAGCTGATTTACTGACTTTTCTATTTGAATTTTAAACTACACAAAAAATACAGTAGACACAAAATTGATAATAGTCTTATTTGAAAGAGACTGAGTAGGTTTGATTAAAATTGTATATGAAAAATATCCTTGCACAAATCAAGGCGCTAGAATGGAAAAATTTTAAATTATTGTTTTTATTAATTATACATTTTGTAAGAAAAACTCATTTTTATCGAACCAGATGCAAATTTTTGAGATGTAAGCGATTCCATATTTGTCCATGGCCAATTCGAAGTAAATAATTTTTGGAAAATTCATGTGGCACTCGAATCAAATTTTTACAATTTATTAATAGAAAAGTCAATATTTTAGCTTTTTCAAATCTAGCGCCTTGAATTGTGCAAGCATTTTTTATATATATCATTTTTTATCAAACCCCCACTATCCCTCTTTCAAATAAGAACAGATTCAATATTGTACCACCTGTAGTTTTTCTATGGCGCGCGATTCAATTGTTGCGCCAGACGTGATTCATACTGTATGTAATAACCAGAGCCCGGAAAACGGTTTCGTCTAGCCCTATATAGCAGACTGGTGCCAATAGAATAAAAAATGGGGCTTATGTTGAATAAAATATAGTCAAATTTCTTCTAGATATCAAATCATGAAATATATTCTTAATTACAAAAAATATATAATGAATAAATATTTGTCAAAATTTTTATCGGTTAAGTTTGTTCCCGATTCATTTATCATTGAAGTGAACTTCGAAAATAAATTTTTTTATTGAACTCTATGTATCGGAGCATACTTTGCAGAGATACCCGAATTCTTTATTTCTTTTTATTAAAACAAATGCAGACCTTTTCATTATAGTAGTCAAACAATTTTAATTTGTTCAATTGAAAAATACATAAAATCTGAACTGGAACAATGATAAGTTCATGACTAAATGTATTCGTAAAATTTAATCACATACAGATCCAATTATTAATATACTAAATATGGTCGAACTTAGTCATTAAATAAATTAGAAAATAAAATAAAGAATTTTTTTAATGTTTTATATTTTCACGTATTTCGTGATTTGATAATAATTTATATCTAGAAGAAATTTGACTATATTTTATTCAACATAAGCTCCCCCTTTTTTCCTTCTATTGGCACCAGTCTGCTGTATAGGGCTAGACGGAACCGTTTTCCGGGCTCTGGTAATAACTATAAGTCTCATCCTTGTAATAGCTCTTCACTTCGCACAAATTTACCATACTCACTTGTCAGTCGTTGTTCAGTTTTAATCCAAAATATTTTTCATTTTATTTTTATAAATTATTTTCAGAATTGTGTGACTTGGAATTAGATGGGGGTGATTGTATGATGGCAGAATTAAAATTTTATTTCGATGGGAAAGAATGTAAGCATTTTGGATACGGAGGCTGTGGTGGCAATGAAAACCAGTTTGATTCTAAAGAAGATTGCGAAAGAACGTGCGCGGTAATCAGCCCTCCTATGGAAAAATATGAAATAATTCCGGTTAACGAAGATCAATACACACAATGGGCTATATGTGTCTCCAAGTGTAGTTAGTTTATTTTTTTGCTAATCATTTCATTCTTGCAGAAAATTGATATGAAATTTTTTGAAACATGCTCAATTTTAATTTCATCAGTTAAGAATGCACAGCAAAAACTTACCTTTTTCATTATGATCGAGCTCAAAGAATAAGATATGAGAGAATTCGATTAATTTTATGCATCAGCTTTATTGCTTTGAATAGATAAGTGTGAACAAGATAAGTAAAAAAAAGCGCAAGATTATTTTGATGTTTGGCCAATTAAGATGAGTTGACAGATAAAATCAAACCTAATTCACTGTTGGATTTTCATCTAGGATCACTTTTATGATTGAGAAAATGTTTATCTTTTTCAGAATAATTTTTAATATTCAGCGTTAATTCATTAATAATCCTGAATAAATTTCTAACCGGAAAAACAGTTTGATTTAATTACTCAAATCTATTCTCAATTAGCCAAAAATTAAAAGCTTCTGGACACGCTTATCAATAAAAATGACCAACCATTGATCATGAAATTTCAATAACTATCAATTATTGGACCAAGTTTAAATTTTAATACATTCCAATTCAATGCGACGTCTTTAACATGTGAAATGATTTTTAAAGATCGTTGCAAACAAACCAAGTATTCAGCTCTAGTTGGCAACAGATATTTCAATTGCTGGCGCAAATATGATCCTAACTATAAGATAAAAGAATTGTCTACAGAAGATGTGATTGCTCAGGAAATGGGTGATCTTTGTGTCGACTCTTTCATGGAAAGGTTTAATGCAGTGAAGCTAAAATACACACTCGAATACAAAAAGCTCATGTCTTGTTCAAGGCCTTTAACCAAAATCAAACATGGTCTTATCAAATCTTCTTGCATGATGTAGCCATGCAAAATTTTAATAATAATAAAAATTATTATTATATTTTGAATAAAACTGATAAAGAATGAACTAGCATGAATTATTTGTTCCTTTGTTTTGATAAGTGATTACTATTAAATCTACAATTAGAATGGAAAAGCTAACTTTCCATGACACAAATTTTGAATTTTAATGTTTTTCATCAATTTCCTAACGTTTGTTTACTCGCTTCATATTCTTGAGAATATTGATAATAACAGCTAACATATTGTGGTGACATATTGTGCCTTTTTTTGTGACGACATAAACATTGTAGTCAGTTCCTCCTGATCCAGCATACCTGACCAAGCCAGTTAACCACTCAGGCTACAGTTGTTGTCATCATTACAGTGCGCACTTAATATTGGGATCGCCACAATATAACACAATAATTTAATTGAAAAACTGTTTTTAATGTAAAAAAGATTAAATAAAGTACTGTTTTACTAGGCATTAGATGGAATTTTACCCACATCGGGAGACAGAAGAAGAAATACGTGATACTGTAGTTCTGTCAATCCCGGGAAGTTGCAAGCTAATTAAGCAAAGCTTTGATCCCATAGAAATGTTTGATGAATAAAATAATACAAAAATTGATTTTAAATTTTATTCTTTTTTAATAAATCTAATTTAATTGTATCAATTGATCGAGCGTCTGGCTCTTCTTGGTGGGCCATGAGGAGCGCAAGCTTTCATACAATCGGTTAGGG
>JAQIWA010001798.1:0-16191 GCA_034693305.1 Eueremaeus valkanovi | reverse complement strand
CCTCATATTTTCTATGCAACTGTTCTTCAAATTCCGAATCTACCAGAGAGCATTAATACATTTATGCGTATAATACTTACTTTGCCTATTGGTAATCAATTTTTCCTTTATTTTACTCAATATTTTATATTTTAATTAAATTTATTTTTATAGGAAGTGCTAATGTGGAAAGATCCTTTTCTATTCTGAATCACATTCGTTCCAGTAGGCGTTCAAAACTATCTCCTGATATGCTTAATTCTCTTATGGTTATAAGAAATAATGGTCCAAAAGATATACGCAACTTTGATTCAATGTTCGTGGCAAAATATTGGCGAAATGTTGAGCATAACTTTTTAGTCGACGATAAGCTAGGTTATCAATCTAAGAAGCAATACACTTACGATGATCGCAAAAATAGTCTATTGTTTCAAGAAAGTTGTTATTTTCAGACATTTTTCTTAATTCTCAATTATTTTCTTCAGTTAATTTTGATTAACAATAAAATTATTGTTTTAGTATTGGTTTTGGTTTTATAACTTTTGTTAATTTGACAATATTTTTTATTTTCAGTGTTTTTTGCCACTTTCAAATAAAATTAAAAAATTTTCATACAAAATGTAATTTTACTTATCAGTGCAGCCACTCGGATGCAGCTCATGTGTGTATGGGACTAAAATAGTCACCTGATACTGTAATGTTGACGACTTACTTAGCAACGCATACACTGAATGCAATCCTTTTTGAGACCATTTTCATTACCAGAATAGGTAGAGAACAAACAGTTTAATCAGTGGTAATATTAGTGATACAGCACTAGCACTAGGATAGGGTCATCTGGAGAAGGGTATTAATATTGTCCAGTTTTATAGATTAATGAGACAACCGTTGATACTGTGGTTGAACTCAATTGAATACATATTTGAAAGAATGCAAAGAATCTGTACATTCGAGTGACACATAACTGGCCGATGGAATGCCTTTTAAAAACTTACTTTTCCAAAAATAACTCCAGTTCATAGTCTGGATCAACAACATGAGAAATGACGAAGCTGGGATCAGCAGATTAGTCCTGTCAGCCTATGCTGAATGAAAATTCTGATAAATCGCATATTTTTTCAACTTTTGGTTTAAATTCTGAACTTTTTATCCCTTTTTCTCCGTCGATGGCAATACTTAAAGAGATTGAAACTATAATTTATCAAGATAAACAGTATATTGAGACCCGGATTCTATTTTATTAAGAATTCACATATTTGGCTGAATTAAGGAAAATATTTTTATTGGTATTATTATATTACCGGTATATAAGAAATGTATTATATTTATAGCGAATATAAATCTGGAATTTCTTCGAGAATTCTTTGCTTTCTCTATATCTTTATATACGACCGGAAAGAATCTGAAACTAATTTAATAAAAACCAAACTATTTATTGAAAGCATTGGCACTGAAAGGCATTGAATACGAATACAAACCAATAAACTTGGTTTCGAGCGAACAGTATTCGCCAGAATTTAAGAAATTGAATCCTTTACTACAAGTGCCGGCACTTGTAGTTAATGGAAATGAAGTGCTCATCGAATCGATGGCTATCTTGGAGTACATCGAAGAAGTATTCGCATCTACTGTTCCACTGCTGCCGAAGGATCCTATTCTTAGAGCCAAAGTACGAGCCATTGCACAGACAATAGTATCGGGAATACAACCGCTTCAGAACACGAGTGTTCTCCAGAAGATCGACCGAATCAAGACTAAAGACCCGGGTAAGCAAATGATTTATTCTGCTCTCATTTTGTTGAACAACACATGATTTGATATTAAACGACATAAAATATGGAGACATAATTTGATCTTGTATCTAATTCTCGAAATAATTATCATTATATCTGACCATCCCTACCATTTTGGACATCCCTTTGCTTTAGTAAATAAATGATTGAATAAAACTCATTGAAACGAGTGATTAATAAAATTGAATAAAATATTTATAGATATTTGTGAATAGTTTGCAGAAAATGATTGAATTAATGTTTTTAGACTTCATTTATATTTTACGAACATTTTATTTATTTACAATTCGAGTCTATATTTAGCTAATTGTGTTCAATAGAGTGGTATTTGAGCTTGCCCCTTCCCGCGTCACTTTTCTTATCAGATCAATTTCGAAAGAATACGGTCATTAGATTTGTCAGACATTCATTATTATGAACTTGATAATTTTAATAAAATCTCTATACATTTGGGTTAGGATCAAAATGACACTAAACTCACCCCCCTTCAATTCTTTCTCTCTGCTCATTCAGCTCACCCTAAGTTAACTTTAAATAGATTTCTCGAGCAATAACTGTCCACTCTTTCCACTGATTTTACTAATAAAAAGTTAATACAATTTTTTGAGCTCTGGTTCTATATGTAGTCGACAACAAAGTCATAAATATTTAATTCAAAGTTAAGCCGCATTAAATAAATAAATGGATGACATGGAGTATATTAAAGAGTATACAGTATGGAGCTAAGCCAACGCAGAAATAATAAAGAAAGGTTTAGAAATGACCCATAGATTATACAAAATAAGTTCAACCTTTTTTTAATTATCCTATGCTTTCAAATCAATTTACAGTACTTTACAAAAGGGATTATCAAATATTGAATATGATTTACATTAGAATTATTACAATATTTATTGGTTTAAAATTATTTCCTATATATTCAGATAATATCGTGCCTTTGGATAGACTGTCCTGGGCTAAATATTGGATTAGTCTTAAATTCGAAGGATTGGAAGCACTGTTATCAGAAACGAGTGGCAAATGTTGTGTCGGAAACGATATAACAATCGCTGACTTATGTCTTGTGCCGCAAGTTTTCAACGCTAACCGTTTTGGTATAGATATGAAACCATTTCCAATAATCAGCAAAATTAATGAATACCTGTTGACTATCGATGCGATCAAACAAACCCATCCGTCAGCACAACCTGACTGTCCGGCAGAAAACAAATGAAAAGCACTTTATTTTCATTGATTATAAAGATCTGAAATTATGTAATATTTTTATTATTAAACTCTTTATACTTCAAAATATATTGTCTTTATCTGACTTCTAATTGGCTCATCATTACACACAACAGTATTTTAATTTTAAGGAGCAACCAAGTTCAAATAGTGTTCTTGTGTCTAACAATTTTCGGTTAATTTAAAAATTAGCTGGGTAAAAATGTTTATACAATTTTATACAGGTTTATACAATTAGAGCTCACATTGTTTTGTAATCATTTCTCGTATTTTATTGCTTGTATTCATCGTAAAATTCAATTTATAAATTATCCTGGCTAAAACTCAATAATATACACTAATTTTTTAATACAATAACCATGGTTGTTTAATTAAAAATCTGTTTAAAAAATTGATTGCGATTTATATGATATTATTCCATATAATTATTAAACTCATATTAAAGGTTCGGGCAATTTGATCGATGGCGACAATGCTTGGTCTAAATACTGGATAAAAACAAAGTTCAATGGTTTGGAAGCACTCTTATCACAAACGAGTGGAAAGTGTTGTATTGGCGACACTTTATCGATGGCTGATCTCTGTTTAGTGCCTCAAGTATTCAATGCAATTAAGTTCGGAATCGATTTAAACACATTTCCATTCATAACGAGAATTAATGCATATCTGCTGACAATCGAAGCGTTCAAAACAACACATCCCTATCAACAGACAGACAGTCCAACCAAACGTCAAAACTAAAAAGCAGTCAATAATTTCTGGACAAAGAGTCGGACAAACAAATCAATAAAATTTTTGAAATTAAATATTGTTTAAACAGAATTCAGTTCTTTAGCAAACAATTGATTTTATTATTTGAGTGAAACAAAACAGTTTTGTTTGCACTTCGTGTCAATGATTCAGTGAAATTGTTTGGTATAAAATGGACCAAGGTTCAAAAGGTACAAGTTTTGAAAGGGACCAATTGTGTGTAATCCTACCCTCCAATTGTGAGCATCAGACCAAACATCCCCTGAGAGTCTGTTTTCCGCATCTCTGCTTGTGATCATCAAAAGTAAACTTTAATCTAACGATAAATCTTTGCTTAACAAACATTTGCTTTCATATATCGTTTGGGAATTTATTTCTCGTTGTAATCATTTTTTCAGAAAAAAAATATTTAATTTAACGCTTGAGTTCACAGAATGTATTCGTAAAACGAGTTCACAGAATAGTTTAGAATTTGTTGAATGTTTTCGAATGAATTATTTGTGCATTGATTGAAGATTTAAGCACTGGTACTAATCAAAGCAGGGGTGGCCAATGGAGTAGATGCCAATTTTAGCATGATACAATACAAATGAAGTTTTTGCGCTAATAAACAACCCTGTTTGCCTTTATTTAGAATTTGTCACAACACCTCATAATTGATAGACTTTAATTATAAACGAACCAGTATATTTTTCTATTTGAAGTATAACCTTGATGTATTGATGATTCAGACAAATTACAAAAGTTTATCGTTTTTAAGCTCTGTTGACAAATATAGAGATAGGAGTGAATGCAAATGTGCCATTGATACCATCTTGTTAGTTTTTCGCTAAATGACGATCAAAACATAGAAAATATATTTGGTCGACCCCTTGGCTATCTCTGTTCTATACCGTACTATATATTAGCAAAATAAGTAAAAGAAACGAAAAAATCAAAACTTCATTCAAGCAAATGATTCCAATTGAATGAATGACTAAACCATTCGTATAGAGTCTATAGACTATGAAACTATAGAATACAAAGCAAATGCTTACGAGTAAAGCATTGAATGCATTCTTAACTTTATTGATGAATAATATATGATATTTAGATTGAATAAGAATCGGAAGAATATATTGATTTGATTTCATTACAGCAATGAATCAATAGAATAGAGTTCAGACAACTTTGTTTGCATTCACATAGACTTCCAGGGAATAAGACTTATCTATAGTCTCAAGATTTGTCTCACGTAATGCAAAATATCAGTTGTTCTGAAATTTAATGAAACAATAATATCGATTGAATTGTTTCTCAGAAAAGCGACAAAAACTACTAAATCAAAGAAAAATATTTTTTGTTGCGATCAACACGAGTAGAGCTCAAACAAGATCAGCTTTGATTCCGGGTCTAAAATTGCTTTGCGTTGTTTTTAGTGGCTCTAGATTTGATCAAGTTCACATTGTTGATATTTTTCAAACAAGATATGACAAGTTTATCGCTTGTTAACAGTACTCGCAATGTTTGCATTATTTGACTTATCATTGAATAGAATTCTTAACATTCAGTATTGAACTTATATTTTGATTACTGGCTAACTCTTCCTCACTATTATTGTTTACTATGTTTTTGATAGTTTAGATTTTAGTACCTTTTAAGCGAATAAGCTTACCATCAAAAATGTCTAAACAATCGGTCTGGGGACGGCTTTCTGCACTTGCTTGGTATAGCTCATTGATTGACCGGATTATAGATTAATTTATATAAATATCTGAATTATTATCTCCATAGGTGGACAGTCACCTTAGGTTTTATTATTTGTTTCAACAGTTTTTTTTTGTAAATTAAACTTTTGCCTCATTTCTGTCAATACATTGGCTCTAATCACACGATATTTAATACTTCAAAGATGTGGTCATTTATAGATCCGTTCTCTCACTTCTTGACCTCTACTATACAACAAATATCAGATTCATTAAAAAATCAATTGGAGGCAGAGATATTGAAGGAAAGGGATCAGGAAAGGGGTCGGGAAATACCTTCTAGAATCAGGAATTGACAAAATATCTCTAGATTTTGATAAAAATGTGATTCTCTTTACTTTAAACATGTCTTCAATTTTCAAATTGTAGGCACATTTGAACAAATAAGGACCGCAACTAACATTATCTACCTTTCTCATCTCTGGTTTGTAGGTATCGACCAATTATTGCCGATGAACTGTTTGCACTCAACCATCTCTGTGCGACTAATTAAAGTTGAGTAGCACTCACTTCAAGCGATTTTTCTATTTCTGTTTATCTCTTTATTTCCACTTCAATCGCAACCTTTACAACTCATATGACTCTCAATGCAAACCATTTTCGTATATTTTGAAAATTTTATGACAAAAATAGTATATTTAAGTAAGTGTTTCACTATTTTGCAGAATTACTTGAATATAACGCATAAAAACATTCTCAAAACTTGTCTCAAAGAACAGGATATGAAGGAAAAGAGGGGAAAAAAGTAAAAAGCATAGAAACAAGGTTGAATTGTAATATCTGAACTACAATTTCTTAATAAAATTATGTTTCAAATTGTATCTTCACTCAAATGAGCATGAACCAAATATTAAACGTGTTTATTGTTTATTGTCAAAAAATTATCTTGGCAAACTATAAATAGACTAGAAAACAATTTTTATATGGAAATCTCAATGGCATACAAAATATATGCATGCGTATCGAAATTATATACTACTATTTACATAGTTCAGTTAAGAATAGGATGGATTCAACGATTTTACGAATCGGACAAGAATTCCGAATAAATAGAATTCCATTAAACCAAGGATTGAAAGAAGAATTTATTTTATGAGACAATAATTCCTAAAACTTTTGAGTGTTTGATGTCTACAAAAATGTTGTCTACACTTTACGACTACTACTACTATAATAGTAATACATTTGTCGAATGATTAGCTCAGATAAAGACGAATATTATTTATTATTCTAATCATATGAATATTCAAATCTTATTCTAATTAATTGTGGGTTTATATCAAAGATTAGAAGTAAAGGAGAATTATTTACATAAGAGAATTGAATTAGTATTGATCGACACAAACTCAGGCACAGTGTCTCTCATAGCAACATAGATTTTTGGACACCGACTTGTCTCCACACAACTCATCTTTATTTTATGAATTCCGGACTTAATTTTATGTGATATACAGTATGTTATGTTTGGTTTGCAAACTCTATCAGTACTGACATAATATACAGTATAACTGTTGTATAACTACAACACAGTTCTGAAACTTAATTAATATAATAATAGTTAACATTTAAGAGTCTTATATTCTGGGCTTTGCTCTGAATGTCACTCTACTCTTAATCTCTGCAAAAGTCTATACAGTATTACAGTATAGAACAAACTCTTTATTATTAATATTTATATAAGAGTTGATTATATGAATGATATTTATATTAACTTATTATATGACAGAAATTGCAATTTTCTCAAAAGAAATGAGAAAAAACTTTTTTCTTTAATAATAAATTATTTGGCTTTTGCTGAAGAGATTCAAACAAATTATTATTAATTACTTCTGAAAAAAGTTTTATTTGAATAATAAAAGACTGTGTCTAAGGACATAAGAGGCAGATCTGAGGTCTAGGGCAGGGCATACCCCCTTAATTTTTACAGCAGAATATTGAAACTTTTCAATCTAACCTGATCAAGTTTGTATGTCCCTAACATACAGACCTTGGTTTAACGGTTTCATGTTATTCAATATAAAAGATTTAAGTTATGACTGACTTTGTTCTGCTTTAATATTTAATGATATTTCTCTCTACTCTCTACTCAATAATAATTTTGAAATATGTTTTGAAAATTTTGAAAATACTTTAATATTTGATCAGAGTTACAGTAGTCTCACAAACTGTGCAACTGTGCAGATGTTTTCAATATGAGATTCAAACATAAGTGGATTGTATGTAAAATTAGATAAAAATATATTAAATTCACATATCTTTCATAAAATATGAATAAATAAATTATAATAAATATTTGTGTTGACAATAAACTTGTCTCTGCTTTCTGTCGTCTATTGTATGGTATTTTGAGATAAGCCAGTGATTAGTATTCATTAGTCAAATGAAATTATTTTCAATTAACACAGCAATGAATTTATACAATTCTCCAGAGTTGACAACAAAGTCTATATGAGTATGATTATGATTATGGTCAAAAGCATATTTACTATTTATGTGCCAGGTAGGAACACAGGCAGGTTCTAGTAGATAAAATAGTCAGTATATCCCAAATGACCTAGTATCACTGCTTTTTATCGACAGAATCCAACCAAATATAACTTTATATACTATAGGAACCAATGGTTGCACTGATAGTAAATATATACAAAATTTCTTATGCATTAAGTGAGCAAATGCTCAGAGGTATACATCAATTATAAGTCGACAGCAGAACAGAACACCCCTGGGTGATTTACATACATTAATAAAGTATCGAAAATATTCTCAACTTCTTATCTAATTCTCCTTTCGTTGGAATAAAAAGTAATAAATTAATGTCGAAATGAGAAGAAAAGACTAGAAATATAAATATTAATTATTATTTTGTCATCAATTATAATATGAAATTTGAATAGAAATCAATACTTCTTTGTATTCATACATAATATTATATAATTATTCATATTTACAAAAGAAACTAAATATAGAATTAATTGAATGCAATAAAAGGACATTTAATTTAATGATTCATTTTTTATATAATTATCAAATTCTTTGGCGAAAATAATAATCAGAATATATTCGGAATATTTATTCCTAAGTTTATGGCGAATCTGAGTACTTGATTATATGCTTATTAATAATAAAGTCAATTCAGTATCAGATTTAACATAATTTTCTATAAGATTTATAAAATTCAAATAAATTGGATTCGCATAAAAAAGATGAGCTCAAAATTATACAGAATCTATTTGTAATTACACATACAGTAACTAATCTATTCTATCAATGTAACAATTATGACGAGTAATGCAGTGAAGTTCCCGTGTTTTGCAGGAATGCATACCTTTATCATACGATTAATCATTGCTTCAGATTTACTTCATTCGTGTAATTGTTTTCCTTCTTTATAATTGACAAAAGCATTTGATTTATGGATTAAATACGATTCAGAGATAGTATGGGAGAGGGAGAGGGAGGAAAGGAGGGGGAGAGGGAGGGGATAGAGAGAGATTTCAAGTATTAATAGAAACACTAATTTTTATTAATGAATTGAAGGCTTTGAAAGAAAAATGACAGAACAGTAACAGGCGTTTACATTATTTGTGTTGTACTGAACGGTCAAACTTAATGTTAAGGCTTTGGCCTAAACTCCTTGTTCTCAGTGAATACCAATCAAAACTGGATTAATTGTTTAATTATTATCTAAGCCTTCACTTAAATGATCTGTATACTCTATAAAACTATTCTATACTGAACAGTAGTAGACTGTAGACTATCTTCACTTTAGTTTTGTGTCATTTTATTCTAGGCTATTGAATGTGAATACTATGCTCTACCAACAATATTGATTATTCGCTACTTTTTCGACTCGTCAATGAAAATGATGTATAGAAAAGCATTTGACCTCAGCTTTCAGTCCAATACATGTGATGTCGACACAGAATTATTTGTATAGAAATAATATTTATTTCAAACGATAACAATAGCAATACATAAGTGAATAACAAATATAACAAATGGAATACCTTTTCAATTGAATAGAATTTTAATCAATGAAAAACTTATGCTTTCATGTCATGTATTAAATTAATATTTTTCATCTTTGTTAGCATTTATATCCTGGTGCCTTTTTGAAGTCTTATATCCCCTTCAATATGAGATATTTGTTTAAGAATAGATTGTTTAGCGTTTTGTATAAGCATTGTATTGAAAGTTCTCAACTCAACTGTGACTTCAATTTATTTTTCTAAACAATTTTTCAAAAAATTATTTAAGTTTACTATCATTTTTCAATTTAAAGAATATATTCCATTAGTGAGGCATTCATTGATAATCGCAGCCAAACGTATGGTTCAGTATTTTATTCAGAATTCATAATTCACTTTAGGCCTGATTTTTCACTTTCTATTCTTTATAACAGAATTTTTCCATTATTTACAAAAAAAAAATATTCTTCTCTTCTTATTCTGGTTTTATTTACTTTTTTCTTATATTTATTCTCACTTTATATTTGTAGAAATTTTTTTGTACTAAAAAGCCTTTAGGATAGAGACAAATGAGCTCTATTTTCTTCTCTGTTTAATTCAATTTAGACATAAAATATTTGCTGTTTTGCGTAAGAATGCGATGAATAATAACAGCAGAAAATAACAATTTTTCTTCATTTACTTCATAATAATATTTGCCATAATTTATAACTTTCTGACTTATGCTAACAATTCAAAGATTTTCGCTATAATCCAAGATTACTGTATATAATGTTATTTTAATCTAATCAGTCATTTATTTTTATACTTTAGTAGAAAACTATTTTTATTTTTGTCATATTTCTAAGCCTTAATTTGATTTAACTTTCGTGTATGCACTCTAAAGCATTCAGGGATGGCCAGGTGGTTGAGCCGTGAGACAATGTACCATGTTTCTTAAATATAAGGATAGATACTATTTTGAACTAAATCATACCAAGCTCAACTCATGAAGTGGACTTTTCACTTATTTTACACTTGACTTAGAAACATTCTAATACTTACATAACAAAACTAGCATGCACAAAATGAACTTCACAGTTGGAAGCCCTTCCTGTTTGTATAAAAATATAAATATTGTGTAATAAAATTGAGCCAACGCACAAATGTGTGTAATCATGAAATTGTTATAACTTATAAGTATTTGTGAACTAACAGCTGAAACAGATATAGGAGTTGTATAGGAGTTGAGAACATTTTTAATTAATAGATTGGCAGAAAATTTCCATATATTAACAGTTTTTACTTTTTGTGACTCGTTTTAAATTAACGAATCGATTGAATGAAATAGTCTTTTGCTCGACATTACAGTTGAAAAGAGATGAACGAAAAGTCTAATTCAGTCCAAACTAATTTGACTTCATTTGACAGAACAGACTTGAGAAACATCTCATTTAAAATCTTTACTTACTTATGAACAGAATTATATTAAACCATAAACTATATGTGGGTCATATGTAACCATGTAAAAGTTGTAAAGCAGATCAACGAAAAAGTGCTATTGTTGGTAAAAGTTCCAGAAAAATCTTTTTTCCAAGAATGAACCCCTATTATTCCCTGATTTCAAAAATATAATACTCAACCTGGGGAACAGAAGGGAAGATGGTTAAATGTGAACTCAAAATATAATAGTGTAGTAGAGCCACAGTTCAGGCAAACATTAATGATTTTCACCGTTTCACTTGAGGCAATATTTAACTCATCTTGATATTTTGTTGTTCCAACTTAATGGTGTTTAGCTGAAGTAATAAGATTGCAAGATACAGGTACAAATACTATTTCTTTATGGAAAATGAAGTAAACTCACCTTTTTCAAGCTTCGCCTAAATAATGAAAAATTAATTATGTTTATAATTATTAATACCCAGAACAGTATAAAATTTTCAGACATTTTTAAACTTTACATTTACTGTATTTCAAATATGAAAATATGTTTAAATTGTATAATATTTTAATATTTCATTCAGTGATTCATAAGCAGTAAAAGTTTCAAAGTTTTAGGAAAAGCTGATAAAAACCAGTGCAATAAATCAGCTGGAGCTGAGCCAATGATACTGGCCATTTTAATTCTGATCAAATTTCAATTTGGTTTAGAAAATAGTAGCTGTATTAGAGTTAAAATTGAATGAATAAAATTTCGTTATACTGTACTTCTTCTGAATAATTAGACCGAAATTTGATAATTAGTTTAGTTTTTGTTTGTATTTATATTAAAACCAATTTATTAGAAAATTCAAACAAATTTTTCAATGAATATGTGGGCCAATCAACTAATTAAATGTCTAGTCATTACTCCAATTAAAGAATAAATTGTATTATATTGAATAAATGAGTTAAACTGAAAATAAGTCTTTTGTATTTTGGCCACAAATTAACGAATTTATTCTCAACTAAATTTAATAGACGGAGATATTTAAACATTTTATACCTAAGTTTATTCAGAGCAAAGTATTAATTATTTTCATTTAAAACTGATATTCGGTTTGAAATGCTATAAATGCTAATAAAAGTAGAAATAGATGGATTTAAACAAGCTACTTATTTTTGATAAAATATTTGAGACAGCAATAGCAAACAAAGATATATTTTCAAGCATTAAATTTAAGCTGAATTTATATGATGTGACAAATAGAGAGAGAAACTAAAAAAAGTTTTGCTTTATTTCTTTGCTTTTATTTTTCTAAACAAAACTGAAATTCTAAACAAAAGTATTCTTATAGTGAATCCTATAAAATAAAACATGAATTCTGTTATTCTAATGAGAAGAGAGTTAGCCATTGATTGTCTGCAAAGTCTATCTCAATATAAACTGAAGATCTGTTGTCAAAACGATTGGTTCAGATTCAGGAATCATATAAATTGTGTTTATATGAAAAGACTTAGAATATGTTCAGCCATTTATAGTTTAAAACAAGTATGATGAATGTATCTTAGTCACCCAGGTGGGTTCATTAACCTGATTCTAGTAATAGTTTCCTTTAATTGCATTGTTATATATGTTTTATCGATCAAACACTGTATAGAAGTAATTGAACTAATATTAGGCAAACATTAATACATTATTCATAAACTTAAATAAACTATTTTTATGTCTTTTATGCCTTAAATTCTTTAATTATCATTAAATAGATATTTGAAATAATTATAAATTAATTACTTATGAAACAAATGAATTCTTGTATAACATTTGGGTTTGGCTTTACTATAATACTAATAAACATATTTATCAAATATTTTTGTTTGATATTAAACGTCATTTTTTCAATTAGTAATACAAAGTAATAATAATAATACAGAAATAGCAATGAACTGGATTGAAGTAAGGTGGTTTTCCTAATCAAATAATTATAGAGGGTGAGCCGAGAAAATATGATCTCAAACATTCTACATATAGTAATTGTGCCATCATTTTCACTTTATTGGAGAGAAGAGACAATCTCTACCTTTAAATCGGATCGAAATATTCGGAGTCACTATCTCTTCAGTGGTTTGCCAATGAATACATGCGCTCTATCTTACCTATTGCTGTCTCAGTTTGGTATATGTGTGGTCTCTCTCTCCACAACATATATATTCTTCAACTATTGCGACACACGTTCATACCGTTCATACAGTTTGTTGTCTCTTATTATGTTTTGTGTCTTATTTGGTAAAAATCTTCGATACGAGTGAAACACTTGTATTCAGTCTATTATTTGTTTGTATATTGAATGAACATTTGTATGAGACCTACAACTTATTAAATAAGTATCAAATTCTGGATTCCACTCATAATAAGAGATTTCTTACAAAGTATACATACATTGTCTGCCTTTATATAAGTTTATGTTTTACTTACTTTTATCCTTAACTACTTTTAACCAGTTTTTCCTATCCTTTCAACAAAAAAATTTCGGTCTTATGTCAGATAAAAATCAATGACTTTATTATTACGATTATTGTAGGAAAGGCTGAATTGGATTCACTCTCTATTTTCTTACCGTTATTTTGTTTGCAATCCAAATAAGAATTTATTCCTCTATTAATGTTCTGTACATTAAATAATTGGATGATATGTTATCGCAATGGATTAAATGCTTGGATAAAAGGTATTATAATCTCATTCTTTATTATATATTTTCATGTATTTTAAATCATTTATTGATTTCTTATTTTTATTGTTATCTAAGTTATGAAACTTCTTATAAAAATATTGTGCTTTAAGTAACCGAATAAACACATTATGTATTTGTTTACGGAAATTGCAAAAACCAAACCGACTGTATATATAAATATAAGTTTTGCTCTCTTTCCTACTTTTAATGTGTGGGCAAATAAAATAATAGATTTTTATTTATATTAATTGTTAAAATAAATTATTCAATCGATTAAGATAAGGGTGGACTCAGGGATGGCTCTCTGATCTCATTTTTGTTACAAACTTTGTTTAAAAAAATCAATCATTTAAATGAGTCAACAGGACTAGTGGTTATGCCAGCCGTCATATTTAAATGAAACTGTCCAAGTACATCTGTTTACTTAAAATTGTTTATATTGAAAATCTATTTTGTATTAAAACACAGACTTTCACAGAATGTCTAAAGTTCTAATCCCTGTAACAAATACTTCACTTTATTAAGCATGGTTATAACTTTGTAACTAATATATTTTTTATTAGCTTTATTGATGGGAAGATCAAGCAGTGTACCTTCAACAAGGTATTTTTGAAAACACCTTATAATTAGATGAGTTCAATCAAAACTGATATTTTCAAAATCTAATCAATTCAATTGGCAATTATTTTTTTCATTTATACTAATTTCAAGTATGAGCTCAACCTTGATGCTTTTATCACTTACAATATAGTTCGCTTATTAGTATAACTTATTACTAGAGAATAGTAGCATGCTAACATCAGATTCTTGCGAAATGATGTGCATTGAAACAAAATATTATATATTTATTGTTTAATATTTGCAAATCCTATGGAATCCACAGAAAGAATGTATTCTTTGCCTCCGGTTATCACAAGTCATATTCTATTCATATTATACGTAAAATCTTTAGACAAAAATCCGGAATAAATGCAGAAATTTGTAATATTCTCATAAAATATACAGTAAATAGAGAATAAGTACGTATTATACAGAGGTGTGCAAGAGTATCAATGAGACTCAACACTCGTTTAGATTAAGATCATTGCAAATAGTTTTCATTCCTATTGCGAAATATAATTCATTTATAATTAATTCAGTGTTTTGTCTGAATTTGTTCTATTATTATATAAAAATAATTTTGAAATTTATGACTAAAGGTCTAAAAATCAAATTAAAATAAGAGCAAAAGTAAATATTTATTATTATATAAATTATAAACATTTTAATATCTTTTATATTCTGTTTATTTTCTTCTATAAAATATATCCAATTACTTATTTATTACATATTTAATCCTTTATAGAAAGTGACCAACTGTAACTAATCAATGTTCTTTTAGAAGTGATACGAATGCTGAGAACAATTATAAGATAATTGTTTTAGAAATATCACGTTTCTTCTTCACGCTTCGTTCTTGTTCAATTTAATAAAACTGTTAGATTCTGTAAAGTTCTGTGAAATTAATTTAATAAATAATATTTTTATTTTCCTGTAATTCAATATATTCAGGAAATTTGATATTTTCAATGTATTTGATTCAAATTCTGAGTGAGAATTGTTCGGCAGTCAAATCAGGACTTATTCTGTTGACATAGATTTGAGAATATGTTTGAATTTAATAATTAATACCGGCTTTCGTTGAATGCATACAAATTCCGAGTGAACTAACACTAGAATTAATTAAAGAATTATTTGCTATAATAAGAAACGAATATTTTATTCCAGAATCCTCTCTATTATAATCTTAATCACTTTTTATTCAAACATGCATGATCGAATTCATCAACACAATGGAGCAATAGATAGTACATTCCATTCAAAAAATACGCATAAAATTTATTTTGAGTCAAATATTTTGAATTGTTGAATATCCAGTACATTTTTCAGATACATCACTTTTCAAATAAATTCAAGTATTCATAAATTTTTAAACTATTATCTTGCTACATTTTCAACATAGACTCTAGATAGTAACTTTAGTAATAACATAAAATTGAGAGCATGGGTGATCTATGCACTTCTATGATCACCAGTGCTGTAATAGGATTCGTACGACTCTTTCATTGGTAACGAATTTTTAATTAGCGAATGAACTCTCTATACCTCTCTATAAGTCTCTGGAAAATCCTTTTAAATAGTTTAGTAGTTATGCATATCATTCGCAGTAAAATAATTACCAGTTTTTCTAATTAAACATTTAAATATTTACTAAAGTTAACCGAATAGTGGCTATAGTAATATTGTTGTGGAGTACAGGGTTCCCGGGCCCTTTCTAGCCTGAACTATCACTAAACTTACCCCACAAACGATTCGCTCCTCCGCAGTGCACCGTAACCATCCCGTTGGAGCCGTTCCTACTCACACCGCACAGTCCTCCTGAATGCCTTGTACTTCGGGCCAGACCAAAATTAGTCGCCAATAGTCGGGCCAAACGTCTATTCGACCGAGCTTCTGGTTCCAACGTGAAAGCCATCTCCCTTGAGCAAAGCCATGGTAGCGTATCGGATCGGTGAGGACTGTGTTGAGTACGGCTTCCGACGGAGAAGGTGACGAGCAC
>JAQIWA010001797.1:0-16194 GCA_034693305.1 Eueremaeus valkanovi | reverse complement strand
TGCGTTATGTTGTCATTCAAGTCATAAGTACGACAATTGGTCTCATAATGCGGTGGCAATAGTCTGGTCTGTATTTCACTATAACTGATGTCATAATGCCTTCCCAATTGAATATCAATATAATCCATGCCATCTATATTTGGTATAATATACGGCGAATGTATAGAAAATGAATACTTATTGAACTGGTTATCATCCGATGGAAACCAAGAATTGTTTTGTTGTATAAATAATAGCCGGTCAGTATATCTCGCGCGTTTAGAAATTTGAATAACTCAGGGACGGTAAGAGATAATTCAATTCTTTAAAAAGCATATTAAAGTACCTTATTCGCGATTTCTTTTTCTGCCCTGATCAATTGATTCTGATTACGCGTTATACTAAATTTTTGAACCTATTAAACACCCTATATCACAGGGCAAACTACAGGGGTTAGAGTAAGGGCCCCACGGTAGAAGTTGTAGAGAAGAAACTGAAGTTTAATATGAAGGAAAAATCACCAAGATCGGATTAGTGGTTTTGTTTCTGTGACTTGATAAATTTGCTAAAATGTCTTACTTGTTTAGCTTGAAAATTTTTCAAAATAGATCTAGATGAAAATTAATTCGAAATTTGATAAGAACTCAACCTCAGCAACAAATGTTAGCATTACATCAATTCTCGATCTACTATAGTTTTGCTCAGAATAAAAAGTAAAATTCACATTAATTGATTTAATTTGTTATTCTGATGGGAAATTTAATTTTTATTCTGAGCTAAACTATAGATCAACTAGAATTAATGAAATGCTAACATTTGTTGTTGGGGTTGAGATCTTATCAAATTTCGAATAAATTTTCATCTTGATCTATTTTGAAAATTTTTCAGGCTAATCAAATTAGACATTTTCGCAAATTTGTCGAGTCACAGAAACCAAACCACTAATCCGATCTTTGTGATTTTTCCATCATATTAAACTTCAGTTTCTTCTCTACAATTTCTACCGTGGGACCCTTACTCTAACCCCTGTAGTTTGCCCTGTGATATAGGGTGTTTAATAGGTCTCGAAATTTAGTATAACGCGTAATCAGAATCAATTGATCAGGGCAGAAAAAGAAATCGCGAATAAGGTACTTTAAAATACTTTTTACAGAATCTAATTATCTCTTACCGTCTCTGAGCTATTCAAATTTCTAAACGCGCGAGATATACTGACCGGCTCTTTATATAAGAATATATAACTTTAGGTATAAATAAATGGCCTGACCAGTGATCCATCAGTAGAGCGGCTGAAGATTAGATGTCTGTTTGATATAAAATCAATACTAAAGTAATATTCATCTCAATTGGATATTAGATATGATTTTGTATAAGTATAAGAATAACTAACATTCAGAGTCAGTAAGCAAGTGGGAGAGAAAGAGAGAGAGAGCCTAGGACATTCTTTACAATTTCTGAAGTAAGGTATAATTTGATTGAACCACTTTCGGCAACTTTGGTATCCTTTATAACAATAATATTCTCTAAGGATTTGAAATATGTTTGTGATTTTGAAATCCAATAGTAATGAGATTTTTTTTTATGAAAAACTATTCCTATTTTCAGTTATAATAATAAGAATTTTGCGGAAAAGCAATTACAGAATAAATACTTCATATTATTATTCATTTTTATTCTACTCTAGAATTTAATTGAATATTAGGTGCAATAGAATTCATAATAACTTCAATTCAAGAATAATAGAAAGAAATGCATAAAAATTCTAATCCTATTCAATGAATAATTGTTCAAACATTAAATTCTTAAGTTATAACAAAATCGGTTAACATTTCAGTCATTTGTTATATATTTTGCACTGTTTTTAAGACAATAGAGAAATAGGCTTTAAATTAGAGTTAATTTATGCCTCGAATAGATTCTTATGGATTGCATACTATAATAGAGTAGTCATTGTAATTGAAAAGAAGTCTTATATATAGACCTGATTATAGCAGGGCTTAGAAAAAGATATCTAATTGACTATTCGACCCATTATTCTATTCTCTCTTCTTTACAGTCTCTATAATAGACTCTTTGAAATGCTTTAGACCTCAATAAACAGTATAATAAGTACTGTAAAGCCAATGTAAAAAACAAATATATTAATAAAACGGTGAAAGGGGCAGGAATTACCATAATCGTTTTTCTTATAAAACATTTTATTTTCAAGAGCCGGAGTCATACATATGTCGTCAAATACACTGCAATGCCATTTAAATTGCAGATCATTTGCATATTTTGTTGGGTTTTTAAATTGATTTGAACTCAAATGCTTTTTCTGTTGAATTCCAACGAATATATTAATATAATAATTGAATAATTCATAATATGTGTCGGATTATTTGTCAATTTATTTCAATATAAGTACTGGCCGTAAATTTGTCAAGTTCACATTCTTAAATGAGCCGGCCTAAATCATAGACAATTTTGAATATTGCTTAACATAGATTAGATAGACTAACCCGGATTATTAATGGTTAATCCCGATAAGATTACTAGACTATGGATTTTTTAAGCCGAAAACTAGCTCATACTTAGCAAACATTAATCAAGGTAGAACTTAAAATTTCAATCATTTGTTTGAAAGTTTCAATTTTTGCCTTCGTATCGAAAAATATCTTTACCGGTATTCAAATGTTCCAATGGTTATGCCCTTCCCTTCATGTGCTGTATTGTAAGCCAACTTTATTTTATGGCAAAAGTATAGACGCGTACTATCGGTACAAACGTTACTAATATTAGAGAAGAGAATAAATTTACTTAATTATAGACAATGACAACACATGTCCATTGTATTAACGCCGAGCGCTCTGTGTCTGACTGTGCCAAGCAATTTAAACGGATAAGAAAAAGTACGCCGGTACAGTATCTTCCATATGAATTTGAATTGTTGTTGAATTAAAGTACTTTAAGTTTATATAAACCTAGATTTGCATCGATCGATCCAGATCAGATGCTGAGCAAAAGCCGGTTAATATTTTTATAGAAATCTTTCAAAGGATAAAGCAAATATTGAAAAGATAATCGAACCAAAGGAGCTTTATATGAGCAGGATCAATAATCATATGTTCACACTTTGAAAATATGTTCGTATAAATCATAAAATCCTAATGAGATTATATATACAGTCAAACCATTCAATGCGTGACCAGGTTTATTCAATATTATATAACTTTTTCAAAAAAAATACATTGAACCATTATGAAAAGATAGCAAGACAAAATGTTAATTTTTAGTTAATCATATGCTTACAAAATGAAATCAATTAGAATACAACAAAATTCATCGAAAATACTATATATTCTCATCGATTAAATATTAAACACACTATAAATGCATTGTCTGTACAATCATTTAGCCATCATTGCTATGAATAGCTAAGTTTTCCCTAAAGAAATCTATCCGGACATTAATTATAACAAATATGTTCTGCACTTCTTATGAAATATAAATTATAATTTTTTATCTTAAATACTTCACATATAATAATAATAATAATAATAATAATAATAATAATAATAATAATAATAGTTATTTAGTAACACATTTTGACCTTTTATTTGAATGCAATTATAATATATATCGTCAGACATACCGTCAATCCATTTAAATATATTCTATTTTCATATATTGAACACAAAAAAGAATTTTGTGAATCATTAATGAAATTTTCTCTCCGAATAATTTTGCCTCAACTCAAGCGAAACATTCAGTTGTAGATAAAAATCTATTTTTTTCTCTCTTATTTCGTACGACAGTTTCGAAAGGCTTTGCAGAATAAATAAGAGTAAAAAAAATTCAAATAAGAATTGAAATAAAATGAAGAATAAAATTGAGGAAAAAATTAGAATTTCTATAATATTCTGCACTGAAATAAATTATATAAAATGAATATCAGTATAAATACATGATACGTGTGCTTTAGATGTATGGATGTGCACACAAAGGGTTGAGTAGGGCATAAAATGGCGGACGAGATAGGGCTGGAAACTGAAAAATGTCAAAACCCACTAAATTATGGAAGAATTTCAACAGAATGTCTGTAAAAATAAACTCGAGTTTAATATTTTAAATATTGATCCAGTCAAATATTTGACTAACAAACCTGTGCTATTTGCTAAAGTTCTACTTCAAGTGAGCAGGTTCTATTTATTTGGCATTTAATTCAACAGGGAAATCTTTTTGTTTCTTGATGAAGGTGGGGAATTACAGTTATCCGCTTTCTGTGTGCACATCCCTATATACGGGTGCAGTTGTAGAGAAGCGAAATACTAGTACTCACGTGAAAAATACATTAAAGCCAACGATTGCAACGAAATTATATATAATTAGAAATTGAATAATAAGAGAGAATATAATAATTGAGAAAACATTAGTCCAATTGAGAATTGGAGCCCAATTACAGAATATTCTGTTTGTGCTGTACGTAATCTACTGCTAGTTTTGTGACCGTTTCTGAATTGTTTTAAATAAATTAAGTTTTAATTAAACTTAATGTTAATTTCAGTTTCAGTTCTCTTGTATGCACTGCACGTATACTATAAATGTTGAATAAGTTTATTAAAACAAATTTATTTTTTTTCGTTTGTAATTATTTGAACCAAATGTTTGATTAATAGCAATGAAATTGCATATAAATATGAGTCATATCGTATGCCTTTCCATTTGTGTCGGATGAACTTAAATACAGATTCGGTGAAAGGTTGAGCCGATAAGAGGATCAATCTTTTCCTTTAGCTTCTTATCTAATTTCTCTGTATATATGATATTTACAATCAGTATTTCATACGAAGCTTATGGTAGGAATCGTCGACACAATCACTATATAAGGCATAACAAGCTCTAAGAAGATAAAGAATTTTCAGTACATCCAGTAATTGGATCATTGATTATATGTTCGCACAATATGTGTGGATAAGTTTGACTTTGATTTATTGGATTACAATTATTTTTATTATAATTTATAATCATTTTCTTATTTTAATTCAAACATGAATTCATTAAATTCTGCTTAAAATGATTTTATTTTCAATATTCAACAAAATATTCGTAAAATTCAATTATATTTTAATATAAAGAATATTATAATAGATATTAAAAATAATAATAATAAGAATTTTAAAAGTCTTTTGATATTGTGTTTTATATATAGAAATATACATTATCTTACATATATCCTGGCTCATATGTCCACCCACAGCAATAATATTTTATTAAAAAAAATTGATATAAAAAATCAAATTATTTTGCAATAAACCAAAATTTAATCTAAAAAAATAATTTTTGATTTATGTTATTC
Organism: Eueremaeus valkanovi; assembly: GCA_034693305.1. Classification (NCBI taxonomy): domain Eukaryota; kingdom Metazoa; phylum Arthropoda; class Arachnida; order Sarcoptiformes; family Eremaeidae; genus Eueremaeus; species Eueremaeus valkanovi. The sequence goes on along the minus strand of JAQIWA010001797.1, from coordinate 10,877 downwards.
TTTGGCGAAATATAAAACTTTTAAACTTTGAAACCATTGGCCAACCATTTCATGGTATTATATAAACCGCTTTCTATTTGCTTTAGACTAAGAATAATATATATTCTTATATAAAGAAAAACTTTTAAAAATATATATATTATTCCAAAGTCTAAGAGCAAAATAAATATTTATTGTAGAAATGGTCGACCAAATAGATGGGTATTATCGGTGAAAAAATACATTTTTATTTAAGCAAACTTTAAAACTCATATTACTCTCGATCATACTTATGATACTCTGATTGTCCAGATTTATATTTAATGCCTTTTGGCTCACATAAGAAAAAAGGGGCAAAAATTCACATTAGTTTCATATTTATATACTTCGATAGAAAACAAGTAAACATAGAAATGACAAACAAAACCAATGGCTATAATAATTCCATCCAAAGCCCCAGTAGTAGAGATGAACACAATAGACATAACCAGGGTGGTATTTTTGATCAGATTATTCTTTATAATATTAAGCATTTATTACTTCAATATATTAAGAAAATATATAGAATATTGAATTCAATAACAATTTTTTCAGTATTCAAGGTTGCATTACGATTATTTAAATATGAGCTTGCATGATTTACGATTATCAAATACAATATTACTGGTTACAGTTGCAAATATGTATGTATAGCACATCTATTCGGCTCTACTGTATTGACTGTAGCAAAAACATAGACATCCAGTGACCTAATGGATAGAATTGAGGGAATGTTAGCGCAAACATAAAAATGAATGATTGTATTTGCGAACCGTTAATAAAGTTGACATATCTATTGAAATATGTATTTGGATTCAGACTTATTAACAGAGTTTCTTATATTTCAGAATTAATTTTAAGCTTAATATATGTTATATTTTCGGCACTAATCTGTCGACTAATTCTTCTTCTCTTAATATCTAAAGAATATTATAGAATATAATGAATGAAAAGAATAATTAATATAAAAGAGTTTTATATAAAAAACAAATTTTATGCAAAATCTACATAATTTCCAAAAATTATTCATTCATTATATTACTTAATGTTTTATATTTTCCGCAAATCTAAGAGTTATACTGAAAAAAATAACAGAAATAAATTTAAACTGAAATAAATCGATATTCCTTTGAGACATATGTAGGCTTTGATTCTGTAATGACTTTTGGAGAAGGAATTAGAGATTTTTATGGAGAAAATAAAAGTGAAATTCAATTCAATTTGTTTCGTAAGAAACTCAGAAAAGTTTCAGTTGTTTTAACTTATTCTTTGATTTTTTTATATATTTTAAAGCATTCTTTACTTACGTCTGAGTGAACTCAACTTTTCTGTTCAATGAATGACTAAATGAATGCATAGAAAAAAGTGCTTTAATTAAAGTCTGCAATAAGAGTGTGTGTATTGAGTATAAGATGTATAGAAAAAGTGCACAAAAAGAATATTCTTAACCGAAGAAAAACATGTGAAGCGAACATAAAAATCTCTAGTTTTTTGAGCGAATCAAAAGCACAGTCAGTTTCTTATGTTCTTATATAGAGTTATATTACAGTCTATTCCTTCATATTATTCCTATTCTGTTCTCCACTATCGCTAACGTCACTGACTATTAATCTCATTAAGTCTATTGCTTTGACGCTTCACTGAAGTAAAAACAAAAATTAAGATACAGTATAGCCAGTAGAGGGTCACTGTCCGGGTAGGGGGGTTTATGCTATATATTTCTCCCTGATCCACTTGATCGAAATATACACTCGAATACATTAGCTGATCCATCGTTTTGACAAGATCATATTGTAAGCTGCGATGTTCTAGAGTCAAATTCATATAAGATTTATGGTTTTGGCAATCAATTCCCCCTAATATTAAATTGATCTTGCACATCTCTGGGCCTAAATTATACTACAATATAATAGGTTTGGTATAAAATAGAGAGCTTTTATATGCAAAACAAATACCATTTAATTAGTTATCTGATGAGTAAAGAGAAAAGAAAAGACTGAAAAAAAATTTTTTGATTACTTAAACAGAAACAAAATTCAAATATTTGCCGACAAATTACAGGACAAAAAATACCACTTTAACCAACAAAACCCTATCTTTTTTCATATAAAACCAATTATTGAAATAAATTGTTTGCTTTTAGTTTTAATAATGAATATAAACTTCTTTTTTTACTCAACCGTTAAATTGTTAGGAAAAGTGTTTGCTTTTTGTTTGCTATACATTCGCAATGAAATTCAAGTCAAATAATTCAATCAATTGTTGGCCAATCAGTGAATGGAAACCATTTCCCAATATTTAATTGGAAAATGCAGTCAAGCTTATTTTTATAATGCAAATATCATCTTTCTCAATATTTACAAAACTTTGAAAACAGAGCCTACGCTCACCCAAGCCCTCCGCATCTCTGGTATATTCTACTTGAGTACTATTATTTATATCTATTAATTATTTCGATCAATCATTTATTAATACTTTTATTCAATCATTTATTTTGTGCAATAATAAGAAGATATGTGCCGGCTATTCAATTGCAGGGTTTAACTCAAATGTTCCCAATAGATTCCAAGACCTCACGATAATGCCTGGATGATCACTGATCATTCCATACACCTGAGAGTACCTTTGGTCAAATGAATTCAATTTTGTTTGACTATAGAATTGTTTGACAGAGATTTGATAGAAAAGTAAGTTATCCACATAAAATAATCTGGCTCCAAATATATTGAACTCTATTATTAAGCAATGCAAATCTAATGTGATAATATGTGCTGAGCACAGTTTGATCCATTGATCGATAGGCCGGGCATAAGATGTATGGAAAGGAGAATTTGTTCATTGATTTACTCATTCAATCGATTGGATCAAAGATTCGCAGAAAAGTCTGATTTGATTAGTGTTGTAACAGATCTTATTGAGTGAAATAAACGAAAACAAAAATCATTGGCACAGAAAATAACGGCAAACGAAAACATACATTAAGTTTGATTCGGTTTATTAGTACTATAGTGAGAGAGCCGGCAGAAGGGATGGAGTCGTCTGACAGGAATTGAGTGCAACTGAATCAGAGAAGTCGTATAGAATTAAAAACACAACTGAAAGCAATCGAGCGATAGGTTTGAGAATAAAAGCAATTGTATTCCAGAATAGATTCTCATTTTTCTGTTTTATCCTGTTATTTACTCTTAGGAAATATAATATGTAATGACCAGGGTCTATAGACAATCTAACCAGCCAATTCTGTTCAAGAATAATTGAGCTTTGATTTTGAGCCGATTATCTGTTTGACTAAAATTCACTTAAAAATCGTTTAAGTTTCCACGAATTTCAGAGAAAATTATATTATTATTAAAATATTTTTTGAAAGAATTTATGAATTGCTGGCTCACATTTGTGATTCAGCCTGGTTATCTCTGCAGCACCATTAAAGGCATTTGTTTGCCTAATCAGCTGAATTTCTTAGGAAAATAGTATTTATTTATATTTAGAATCGAGTCTTCAGTATAAGTGATGCCTTTGGCATAAAAACAGGACTAAATTGAGAACTGCTTTATTGAGCACTGCATGGAATGGCCCACAGGTATGGAAAATGATCCGGACTAAGCTCTGATTTTTATCTTAGATCAGAAATATTTCATTTCTATTCAATTCTTTTTATCGATTTTAATAATAAATTTGAAAAAATAATGAATTTTTAAAATCAATTCAATAAAGACAATAATTTAAAACGATATTTTAAATGGACCCAGTCTTCCAATGCACAGGTAGGCAGACTCAATTGGCCAACAGAAGGGCTCGGGGGGTATCCAATTTATAAAGTTATTTTATGATTTCATGGGGGGGGGGGGGTGCCATTCTCATCAGAAAAGTTTACTTTGTTATTCGCCTGGGGGTCACATTCTAACCCCCTCCAGTGCACAATTATGTTTTGATTTATGTCAAGTTCTTTTTTAGATTTCCTTCCCTTCCGCATCTCTGCTTTTAGTTTCAAACATATACTCTTCACTGTGAGATCCGGATTAAATATGGCATTTACTTTTCTGCCGGAACAATTGAGTTTCCGACGCTTCAGATTAATTGAATTTTTTTAAGATTTTGTCCAAACGTATTGAAAATCATTTGAAGTGTGTTTTGGAATCAAATGTTTGAAAATCGGATTAAAACTAATCGAAACCAATATATTATAATCCGTTCAAAAGTATTGATCCAAACAAACAGATTGTTCGTACACTTCATTGTAATCCTGTTTAAACGGAAAGGTTTTTTTGAAATTGCATTCTGAATAATTGAAGAAGGGTGAAATGAAACTTTGTACAAACTCATCCAGTTTAGCCATCACTGCAGGTGTTAACGGGAATGACTACTATCTTACTGCACAGTATGTCTTATACTGTAATAGAAAATCGGATGTAATGTCCAGTTCTTTGTTTGCCATCAATCCTAATATCACTCAATGGAAGAGAAGAATAAAAATAAAGAACAAAATATTATAGAATTTCTTCACCAGAAATGATCGGAAAGAATTCAATTCTCCAGAGATTTGAACCCATTTTATTGACTCTCTATTTGTTATCCAATAGTCTGTATAGAGATCTAAGTCTATAACAGATCCAGAACTGAAGCCTTCGTTAGAATTCGATGAAAAAAAGTTGATTATTATTATTATTATTCTTTTGAGACTTTGTTTCTATGGTATAAACCATTGGAATTGCGATAAAAAATAATTAGAAGAACTTGTTTGCAGCAAAACAATAACTGTTCAGATGGCCAAGAGGTCTAATCACTGGGCGAACACAAAAAATAATCACTGGGCAGTTGTTGCCAAATGTTCTGGATATGCAAAGGTCATCTTTAACATCAGTTGATTTTTACCATGGCTTAATCAAAGAATGTAGGCATAAATTGTGCCCTGGCTTGTTTCAATGCTCATAGGCTTACATAGGCTCAAGGCTATTTGGTTTTTAAGTGAATATCATATTCGCTAATATTTTGTAACATTTTATTAAAAAAGATTTCATTTATTGTCTGAGAAAATGTTCAGACGTGTAGAGTATAATAAACTTATATTCAATAGAATAATAGTGTGTATTATGTGTGACATTAAATAAGGCCTAAACTCTGAACACTAAACACTAAACTCTATACTTAATAGTGAACTGAATTCTATTCTTGTGTTTGTCTCTCATCAGGTATTATAATCGTATTGACTATAATCACAATAGTCTTCCTGTTGGGTCTGATCGGCGTAACGAAGACACACTTCCCGACAGTGCTATTGTTCGCGTGTATGGACTTATTCTTGTTAGTGATCACATACTATGGCAGTTACACAACAAGAGGCGGAAATATGGGCGCATTCATCATATTCCTGGTCACAACTCTATTAGCTTTTGTTTATTCGGCATTCATTTGGAGAAAATACTTAATACCGAAATGCAGTGTCACTACAGAACGATTACTACAGCCGTACGACTACGACAATAGTCAGTCAGCCGTCGATTATTCTTATGACCAAAATTTTAATGATTACAACCCATACGAAGGACAGCCGTCTCTCCATTGGACAGTCGAGAGCAATGATTGCAAACAATTGATTGGCGACAGATATTCTGTTTGAGAGCACAATAAGAGCTTTTTTGCCGTAAAAATATATAATAACTGTTTTTCTCTTCAATTTTTACACAAATAATAAGTCTTTTATTGTCTGCCGAAAAGATTTCTTTCGTTTAGTTTTATTTTCTCTTATATTCTGTATTCGCAGCAAAAATATAAAAAAAAAACTTACGGTTTGTTAGACAACAAAACTTATTGATTGAGAAATTTATTTTTTCCCTGTTTTCATATATATTTTTTCGACTCTTTATTCTCTATATTTTGTTAACCATTTTCTTGTTTTTTTTGCTCTCTTTTGAAATATTGTTGTTTTAGAGATAATATATAATAATTTGTATAAAATATTATCTAAAAAAATATAACTTCTATTATATTGAATAAGAGCTATGTGTTTATCATGTTATCTAATGTATAGATTGAATCGATTATTATTAAATATCATAATTAAGTATAGAATATCTAATCTTATTATAAGTTTATTTATAGTTTCCGATGAAAATTGTGTCTTATTTTTTTGGTATTAAATATACGGAGAATATTACTTATCATTTATAAAATATAATTATATTACATATGATGTGTATATTCGCGCACAGAATAATCGGAAAACAGCATTAAACACAAAATTTAGCTGAACTGAAATTTTCTTCTCTAATCATAATTTCTTTTATAATATTTTCTTCTATAATATCGATCTTTAGAGTAGAAAATCTGAATATAAAAACAATTTTTATTTTAAAAGAACACACGTTTTGAATAATGCATTAAAAATAATATTGATTTATCGGAAAGTGTTAGAGAAGTGCAGAAAATAAGAAATTTATTTTCAGATTTTGCACAAAAAAAAGTTTGTTATACTCTTCGAAGTTTGTAATCCTGAGGGATGTTCACGGATATGGAAGTCACATAGGTTTTAGCATGGTTATTTTGGTGGGAAAATATCTGCGAATCGATCATGCTACTTTATACAAGTGGAGGACATTTTGATAAGTTTTAGATGGATTTAACGATTGTTTTGACACATATTTTGATCACAAACAAAAAAATATATCAATTATATCACAGAATTCTTATGAATAATTTAGTTTGAAAGTCCCAAGGAGTATTTTATTGTCGTATCAAGCTCTATTCTTCAGAGAGTATATTACCCATTTCAAATATAGATAAAATATTCTGGTTATACGATTCTGTTACCCATATTAAGAATATTCTAAAGATTTTATTTGACGTAAACATTAAAAAACTTGATATTCCTTAGAGAGAGAAAGAGAGAGAATTTCAGCCATAAAATAGAATCTGATATTCATTAAGTGACTAAAAAATATATTATATAATAGAAAATAAAGAGTTTTTGAATTTTTCTTTTTTTTAAATAAGATTTATTACTCTATACTTCGAAAAGAGTTTGCACAACAAAAAAGATTAATAAAGAATTTTAAGTTCACTAAAAATGAGAATAAAGTAATAAAATTCAATTTATTATATTTTGCCTCAGATATAGCCAGAGGGGGGAGGGTTTAACCCATTACTGCTTTTGCAAACTAGCTTAGGGCAATTTACAATCTAGACCGGGGCAGTTTAGACCGATATTTCGATGGACACAATTGGAGTTCAAATAAACAGATTTTATATTCACATTAGATATAAGAAAATACTGAGACTGACCCACAACGAGCTCGAAGTGTGTGACCACTCCTTGGATTTGGATTCTCATGAGTCATAACTACAGAATCTATTATTAAGAAAATAATAAATATTAGTTTTATACCCCTTTTCCTGCTATTCTAGAAGTAGCAAGGTGGGGGCCAATGGATAGAGCCCACTCAGATTTTCGAAACTGTGGATCAATATGAATGATGTTTTGTGTGCTTTAATATTTCAATCAATTTTTTACTTAATTCTAACCTTTTTTTGAAAAGTAGGTGAAAACAGCCATTAAATGAACTCGGGTTTCGTGTAAAGAAACGATTTATAAGGAAAATAACTTTTTATAAGTAGAAATAAAAAGAACGAACTGGAACAATTGAGTTTTGGAAAAGGTGTGCAAGTATAAAATATATATCACCATTTTTAATGTATCCATGGTTCCTTTTGGTTAATGTTACAGAAACTCTACATACATTATCAAGTTAAAATATTGATGCTCTTATTGGAACTGGTCTATGGAGAAAAATATCTTGGTCACCCCATACAACTTATTGGATGAAAAATAACAATCCATTAAAAGTATTTCAATTGTTGAGACAATAGACTCAATAGATTGCAATATAATATTAGAATTGATTTTTCAAAATAAAATTTTATTTCTCTTAACGACTAATCAAAAAATAAGACGAAATTCAGTTCTTATTCTGACTTCACTGCAAAAATATCGGCAATTATTGGGATTACTTTATGAACACATTTACTCCATTACATTAAATTACATTACATTACCTTGATCAGTTATACACAACAGAGTGAGACAGCAAAATGTTTCGATGCTTTCGATATGTTTTACTCCGAATTAATTCCCAATATTTTTCTTTACTCTAACAGTAAGTCATAATAATAATTGACATTTAGAATATAGGTGTGCAAGGTTTATTTGATCTAGCACGATCATGTTCTAAGCCTGGTGTGTATACTGGTCGGTTTCTTCTTGAAAATCTGCAAGTTAGCAAAAAGTTGTCCCTGCTCATTGCACTGCTCATCGCATTGTTAACCCACACCAACAAATCATTGCCATCAGTGCCAAATATGAGCCACCACCTGGATGACATAGGTGATTATAGCTCCCACATCTCCCAGTTGTTCATATTTCTAATCGCTAAACAATTCTTAGATGATCTGGTTGGTCTGAAATGATCTAGTTGATTTTGCCGATTCATCAAAATTATTAGACATACTGTATGACCAAAATAATGAATTACTTCTAAATCTGAAGTATTTTTTGATTCAATTGGTAAACAGCTTTCAAATTATCAAAATGAGTCCGAACACAATTGACCTTTTCTTTATGAAATTGTGTTTATAATGAACTCATATGAAATAATATATTATATTAATACTAACCGTCAGGATTGGTAAAGCAGTGGAACTTATATACAATGTATTTATAATAATAATAATAATATTAATGTTATTATTATAACAATATATTAGACTCTATTGTAATAATTATTTATTATTTTTCTATACTATTATTCTTAATAGTATTAATCAGAATATGGGCTAAAATACAGAACAAGTGATCGCAGAATAAAAATATAATTTATATTTAATGCGAAAACAATTGCGTGAATAAAGACTATTAATAATTGTAAAAAAAACGAAAATGATTTCTAAAAATTCATTTCATTTGCATTTTATTAATTATTTTGCTTGAATTTAAAGGAAAATACAGTTTTGCATAAACCATAAGTTGATTGTAAAGCACCGACAGCTTTGAAAAAAGACCTAAAACTTTAACAACAATTAGAATAATAGCAATAAATTCCTAATTAATTAGAAAAAAAACAAAATTCAAATATAATTTCTAATTAAAAAAATTTAATGAAAACACTATTTAAGTTCAATTTTTTTTAGCCATAATTAAAATAAAATTATATCACAAAAGAAAATATATTTTTCGATAATATTTAGGAATAAAAAGTTTTTCCAAAAAAATAGTAAATTATCTTAAAATCAAAAGTCGAGAAAAAAATCCAATTTTTGTTTTAGTACTTGTCTTATGATGTGTTCAATCATTTAATTAATGTCTATTAGATTATTGTCGTTATTATAATCGTTGGTATGACTATCACCACTGCCAGCACTGGTATTATCGCCGTTACTATCGATCATCTCTAATGAACTCAAGGGTTCGTCTGTCGAGGCGTTCATCGACTGAATGTCTATCGTTTCGACTAATGTTTTCGATTCTAATTCTTCTGTGTCTTCGCTCCACTCGATATTGACGGGTCCGATGTTGTCCTTATATTTTTTATTGTACTCTTTGTGCGCGCCGTCACATAAGGGGAACGTCTCTGAGCGCCAACATCTACACAGCGATAGCTTTTTGCCTAAAAAGTTAAGAAAAACAAATTATAATTCAAAGTAATTATAAGTAAATAAAATAATTAAATTATAATTTATTAATGTCTAACAAAAGGTTCCAAAAATCTACCTGTGCTACTAGTAGCTACAAATCATAACGTTTTTCCTTAATCTTTTGTTTCATATAATCTGTTTATAACTCAATAATTGCTAATAAATTATAGAAAACTTAATGTGAATTAATGTCAAAAATGATTATAACCAACAAAATGATAGTTAATTTCAAATTTTTTTTCGCTTATGTTTAGTATAAATAACGGCACAAAAAAAGTTAACTAATATTTATAGAAAAGATAATCAATTTTTTCTATTCCTTGCAAACTCTAAAGTGATGTCTAAACAAGTTTTTAACTATAAATATAAGGAAAACGCAATGAAATTCTTATTCAATAAATTACTTTCGCTTTCATTATTCGCTTAATAAATGAAATTTACTTTTTATTGCTTCGGCTATAAAGGCATTCAATTTACTAAATAAACACAAATACTATTTATACGATCAATGATAAGAAGTTTAGGCCAAACAGTAATTGTTATCTTAGAGGAAATGGTAGGGAAATGTATCTAATGCTTCTTCAAATAGCACTGTACATATAGATTGCAAAAATAGGTTATTTTTATATAAAAATAATTATTATATTTATTTATTTCCTAAGAAATACGGAATTTTCAAAATGTATTTATAATTTTTTGTGCACATAATTCTAAACTTTATTGTCATTTCCTTATGAGCAAGGTTAAATATCGAAACACACTTAACCGGTTATTTAATTATTTAGGCTTTACTTTATGAATGTTATAAAAAAAAAATTTTATTAAATACAAGTTAAGCTGCTTTTTATGGATTTATTAAAATTTATCGTTACTATACTTAATCAAGAATTTAGTGATTAATTAATATCTCCTCTAATATAACGAAAACTAATTATATATTTATATATCTCTTAAAGGGTTTAATTGAAAACAGTTTTATCAATAAATTTGAATTATATGTAGAAAAGCAGACATTAATTAAAAAATGATTTTTTCACTTATGATATACTAATCAATTAGTTTTGATATTAAAAGACTTTTTTCAGATTATTTTTACTGACATATGATTAGACTAATAGAGCTATTAATTCACATTCAAGTTCTCTATAATTTTCAGATTATATTTAAAGTAAAAA
>JAQIWA010001796.1:0-16196 GCA_034693305.1 Eueremaeus valkanovi | reverse complement strand
TGGAAACAAATCCAAGCAATAGAAGCCAATGTCAGGTCCGGACAACTTCTCAATGAAGGCCTGAATTCTCCATTTGTCCCGAACTGAGACTCGATTTCGCAGCAAATATGAGAATAACAGTTAATACGGTTTGTGAGCAGAACTTCTCATTGAAGATGTGATCAAATTAATGCTAAACAGGGAAAAATAAGCAAGGCAGAATAAAAAGTGAGAAATTATACGAATTGTGAAAGATGTGTCATTTGCGTGGGTCATATATAAGAGCATCATTAGTGGCGGAGTTCCCATATAATAGATACTGAATATAACATATTTGAAGAAATCATTCAATTGATTGCATTGTTTTGATGTATAGTTGTGTTCAATCATTGCTCTCATAAGTAGTGATCGATTCTTGTCTTTCAAACTGATGTCAATTTTGTCATTAATTTCTTTGAACTTCAAATAAAGTATTGGTAATGCGCTGACGACTACACCTATTGAGAAGAGTGCAGACAATTGATAGGCGAATGCAATTGACATTAAGGTCCAGAATATTACAGACAATATAAAGAAATTGGATTCGGAATCAAAATATGCGATAAATGTAATGACAATTAGTGTCGAATATAACAACATAAATATCCCCCAAATCATCGGTTGAATCCAATACTTTGTCAATAGATTTATCTTTAGAGCCAAACGTTTGCTATTAATTGGATTCAAAGGCAAAACTCGTTTTTGTTTGATTGCATTCATAAACGCCATAATATATAAAGTATTATTCATTTCCTTGATTTGCATACAACTCAACTGAATGACCGAGGCGGGAAAAAGGGGGTATTAAGAGAAAAAAAAATAAGAGAGGTCGTCCCAAAATAGCTATCAAATTTCAAGCTATTAGAGTGACGTGGTATCCTTGGCTACGGTATGAGTTGTGTGTTGGGTGTCTCTACAGGTCGGTAGTTCTAGTCCAGGCAGAGGCAGTATTTTTTTCTAATGTTGTAAATGTTTTGAAGAGCTTAGGCGACAAACAAATGATCGCCTAAGCTATGAAAGCAAAGAAAATTGTTTTTTATGAATAGTTTTTATTTATATAAGTCTTATAATGCAATTGATTAGCAAAAAAATGAGAAAAAAAACAAATTTCAAGAAAACAGACACAGCTCAAAAGAGGCTTTCATGTTAACTGTCTTATCATTTGTTTGTAAGACAGTTAACAATTTATACTGTTTTAAGTAATTAATAGTAGTTTTAAGTTTAATTATAATTATTTTATAATCAATTATAATCTAATGTTTATTATTTATGCGAAAAAACAATGAGAACCGCATTCAAAACACACACACACAATATGACAAAGCTGTCAGCCATTGCCGTTCAATACACCTGCTATAGGTGACGAAATGTATACATGCCACTTGCAGTTGTTAGAAGAGGCGGTGCATAATGTGCTAGTCCACTTCATTAAAACGCGCGTGGTTTAAAAACTATGGCTCTATTCTTCTCTCCAATTTCGAACTTTCGACTACAATAAAAATTTGGCCAAAAACTTCAGAACTTTGAAAATTCATTTGACCCCAATCCTCAAATTCTGAAAATTTAATGGAGATATAAGATAATCAAAAAGATAATTTTAAGCCAGAACAGGTAGGAAATAACGAGATCTTCTGTTAATATCAATATTTGTGAAACAAAGACTAAAATCGATGCTTTACTCAATCAGTCGAACCCCCAAACCATACATGCCTAGTTTGCAAAGAAAATATTCCTATCATATTACTTTTTTAGTTTTAATTTTAGCTAGCTTGCTTTTTAAATTAATTCAAGTTTAATTACCAATCAAAATAAAATCTTGTTTTACATATAATTAATTATATTTTCACTTATATTAATATTTTGTATGTTTTAAAGAAAAATATGATGTTGCTACAAGGCCATGCCAACATCAAAATTATAATATTTGCAAGTATAAATAGATATTATTGAAATTTTTTATTACAGTTGTATTCATATTTGTTATTTATCAGGACAAGATTTGCAAGTTGCTTTTTGCCCGTCACTTATTTTGTAAAGTCTCAAAACATTGCTCTATTTTCACGCAAGCAGAGGCCGTGTTCCCCGAATGAGGTTGGTGCTAAAAAATATTATGTGTCAAGCAATTTATTTTCAATTATTTCGACCCTGACATGACATCTACTGTTAGCTGTGATCGAAACTTTGTGAAAACTATGTATTTTTTGTCCACTTTTTACACCCTGGCATGTTTTGCACTAACAAACTGTATTCTAACTGAAAGCTTGTCGAGAGGCGGTTAGTAAATTTATATAGTCCCTCTCTAAAAAAGTAGACTTAAAAATCCAAAAGGATTAATAATAAATTATCCAATGATAATTACTAAAAATTTATCACTATGCTCTAAGGTCACCAACTTTGATTCAGGGTATAAAAAAGCTTTGCGTTGCTTATAGTGGCTCCAGAATTGATCAAGTTCAGCGAGTTGAACTTTTTCAAACAAGATATGACAAGTTTATCGCTTGTTAACAGTACTCGCTCTATGTTTGTATTATTTGACTAATTATTGAATAGAATTCTTAACATTCAGTATTGAACTTATATTTTGATTACTGGCTAACTCTTCCTCACAATTATTGTTACTATGTTTTTGATAGTTTAAACTAGTACATTTTTAGCTCATAAGCTCTCTATCAAAAATGTCTATGCGATCCGTGCATGCACGCATTTTGGTGACCTTAGGTCTTAGTCAATACAATCAAGTAATGAATATATAGTTCAATTGAAAAACTAAATTCAATATAAATTCAAATTTATTTTCATATAAATATAGTCCGGGTTTTGTTGAGACAAATATCAGTAACTCATCAGGGACAAATAAACAACTTCTGGAAGCACTTGAAAAACTAGTTATATCGAGAACACCGCTGAAAAGAGCCGGACAGCCCCTGGATATTGCCAAAACTGTGGCATTCCTGTCCTCCAGTGAAGCCTCCTTTATAACCGGAGACAATTTGGTGGTGGACGGAGGCTATAGGTATAACGCTATCTCTGATCTAACAAAAGTCGGCCAATAGTTAAACAGAAATTCTATTGTATTTGCTTTCATACATGTGATGCATATTTTGATTATCAAATAAACTTGCTCAATTAAACAAATAATAAAAAATTCTATTTTAAGCGATCAATAAAATGACACAATTGAAAACAAACGTATTTCATCTGGTCAATTCCGAAATCCTTGCACATCCCGACTGTTAAGAAAACAAAAAAAATCGATTTCAGAAAATTGTTTTAATAAATAAGAGTTCTTATAAAAACATTAAATATTTGTTTCGAATCTTTTTGTGCGCAAACCTATTGAACGACTCGTATGTATGGAAAGGAACTCAAATATAATTAGAAACAAGAGGCGACGCAGAAGTAATTTAAACAAATAGAAAGGGGACCCTCCTTGAAGTCGTTTTAGCCCACTCTTGACTTTCTACGACATCGCAGTGAGGAGATATGCAGTTTTCAAATTTTAATTGGCTCCCTCTAGACCCCTTTAGAAGTGTCTTAATTATAAATTGGTTCACGCCTTTGCAAGTATCTGGGACATTAAGGTAAAATCCAGAAATAAGTTTGAAGTCCTTTTTATTGAAATCATTTTGCATTGGTCAGAGTTCATTTATCTCATGTCAGTCGATTCTTTGGTTGGCTTTATTCTAATACTTTTAATTACTTTTAAATAAGAGGCGACCTGAAATAATCTCCACAAATAGAAATAGGGCCCTCAGTAGTCGTTTAAGCCATCTCTTGGCTTTCTACGACATCCCAGTGACGGTATATAAAATTCCCAAAAATTTAACATTTAGCCCCCTATAAACCCCCTTAGCAGTATTTCAATCATAAATTGATTCACGCCTCCTATATCTATTTTTGGGTGATATATATGCTCCAGGTCTTAACTCTTGCGTCGCAAACTTTTCTTGGCCAATTTTAAATTAACTCATTTTCTAGACCATTTTTCAAACTTTGTTTTTTGCGATTTGTGGGCGTGTCTTACAAGCCACAAAATAATCCTTCACATATTCTTGAAGAGCTTTCAAAGCTGCATCTAATGAGCCCTATATCAAATCTGTATCTGATCCCGTTCAAAAGATATGATCATTTTAAATTTTTACGTTCAAGGGATGTTTTGACCCTCAAGGAGGTGTTTTAGGGGGTCACTTTATCAGACATTCCTATTCTACTTTTCAATGTTCTATACCCTCCTGATATGGTGAACACCCAAATCAAAAAGTCTGCTCGATGCTGTACTCAATTGGTACAATTACTTCTAATTAGAAAAGAGTTACAGACAATACACGACTGAGTCGTCCAATAGATTATTTGAAAAGATTTTTAATTAATTATTGTTTCGTAAAATGTAAAACTTATACAGTAAACTCTCCATAAAATCACATTCTATAATTTCACAATTCTATTATTTCACCCTGGTTGTGATCCCCAAAATTGGGACCAATGTTAAAGTATAGGGCTAATTTCACATCTCCATAATTTCACTTTCACACGAGTTTAGATCCCCAATACATACAGTTATAATAGTGCGCACATTCTATAATTTCACATTTGAACTTTTGATATGAAACATGTGCTAAAATTTGAAAAAATTCTCTCTTAATCCCCGTTATTTTCTGATTAACTAGTTGCAAATTATGTATCAAGTTATGATGTCTGATTTAATTCTTAACATTCACCAGGTAAATCCAATTGAAACTACATTTTTGACCTTTGACCATATTCAAATGTGCTTGTTGGGTGAAAATTGATACAAATCTGCTATTATGATTTATTTTTATTTCACATTCTCTAATTTCACATGGCAAATTTTCCGGTCCCAAAATGTGAATTTATGGAGAGTTTACTGTACCAGCTGTATCACCTCAGGGAACAACCAAATTTTGGATTTTCTATATATATTTGAAGGATAATTCAAATTATACAAGGATATGTTGGTCTTAGCGGCTAATGCCCAAGGCAAAAAAAAAGCAATTGCGTGTTTAAAATTAGCCATCAACGAGGTTTCCCTGAAGAAAAAATAAACTAACATGTTCGTTTTTTCCCACAAATCTATATAAATAACAATTTGAATATCAATTTATTGGTTATAGTTTCAGAATTATATTAATATTCATTCAAAATAATATAAAGTACTGAAAAAGCATTTAAAACAAATTTACAGTTTTTCGAAATATTTTCTCCAGAAACTGTAAATATTTTATAAAAGCTTTTTCAGTGCTTTATATTATTTGCATAAAAATACAAAATAATTAAAAGACTGTAACAAATAATTTGATAAACATTTACCAGTTTATAATCTTTTACGGTAAAAATAAAGATGTTAAATTTAAAATATCATGTACAGGCAAACCTCCTTGGTGACTAATTTTAAACATGCGAGACCTTTTTTTTTCTTTCGGCGTTAGCCGCTAATGACCATATCACCAAGTTTAGTTTGATTTATCGTCTAAATTTATAAAGTAAACACAAAAAGTTAGTTGGCTCCTGAGGTACATTCAATGGTATTATTATGTTTTCAATTCAAATAGACATTATTTGTAAACATTACATTTACAGTCTCTACTACACTGACAAATCTTAACTGTCTCAAATTCTACAACACTAACAGAGCAAACACACGATAAGAATGCTTTCTTAAAAGAAATTTCATTACAATTCAACAGAAAAATAAAGTAATTGAGAAAAAAAATTATGAAATAGTCATAAATATCTTATTTTAGAATCCCATATTACATTCTAACTTGATCAGATTAATTATATGAGTCACGCAATTAAAGTTAAAAATGAGAATAGATTTTAAAAATATTTATTCAGAGTATTCAGAGTAAATATTTGCTTCGACTCCTATTGAACGACTCGTATGTATGGAAAGGAACTCAAATATAATTAGAGAAGAGTTACAGACAATACACGACTGAGTCGTCCAATAGCTTATGTGAAAAGTTTTAATTAATTATTGATTCGGAAAAAGGAAAAAATATTGAAACTGTTGAATATAACGAGGTGTGCTTGCTTCTTTGAAATCCACCATCATCTTAACCAGGTTCTCTTTACATTTTCTTAAGTTATGAATGAATATTAAGTATCAATAAATTGACAAATGAGGCCCAGTTATCCATGTGAACTGGCCTGGCAATGTTGCTCTCTCATTCAACCAGGTTAAGCAGCACTGAGACCGGTTAGCGCTGAGAGGGAGACAAGAATTCGCGGCAAAAGATTTTGTTGGCTTTGACTGGTCTTCGGGTCTGAACTAAGAGTTTGTGATTCTTTGTCTTTAATAGGTTTTATCGTTTCGATAATCATAGGCATGTCATCCCTGTCCTCATCCTGTCTGTGCACCACTCGCTGCATAACTCGTACTCATTTGCGCCTGTTTTTCGGATTCAATTAAATTGTCCTGGATAAAAATTGGGCGCAATTTCTGGTAAACTGGTAAAATTTCAAATCATCAAGTTCAATTACTATCATAATTGTGGAATCCGTTTTTGTTAGTTTCAACTTCTTTTTAATACTAAATTATTTGATTACAGCTATGAAATTGAAAATATACAGAGAATTTATGATAAAATTATAGCAAGGTCAATACAGTTTATCGCAATCTAGACATTAAAAAGTAAATAGAAAAACATATTAATTATTTTGTGTAAGAATAGTAACATGACTTAAACATCAACCATAAAACTTGATGGTTGTTTGAAATAAAAATATACTTGGTGAACTAACAAGGATTGTTACCTTACGTTGCATACATTGCTTATTTTTTTATTTCTCAAATACAAGTATAAATCAGGACTAGCATGTGCCAAAAATCAAAGGGGGCTAATGGGTATGCCTTGGGCAAGTTTTGACATTTTTAAAATTAACTATGAAAGAGGTCACCTGCATGTGAGAAAATTGAGCATGATCACTATTAAGAAATATTTTTATAAACAACGAATTATCAATCAACTATTTGATTACAGTTTACTATTTTTCAATTTTCTAGAATTCTTTACTAATAAATGCTTTATAAATGAAATTATTTAAAAACAAGCTGAACAGTTAAATGTTATCACCACTTTCGTAACCTCAATGAGCCCTCCCTTGGAAATGAATTGAAAGTTGAGTGGAATAGGGATTGAAAATTAGGAGTTATTTGAAGGGAATTTCCAAGCCTAATCCAGCCATTCACTAGCCTACTCCAGCCATTCACTAGCCTACTCCAGCCATTCTCTAGCCTACTCCAGCCATTCACTAGCCTTCTCCAGCCATTCTCTAGCTTACTCCAGCCATTCTTTAGCCTTCTCCAGCCATTCTCTAGCCTACTCCAGCCATTCTCTAGCCTTCTCCAGCCATTCACTAGCCTTCTCCAGCCATTATCTAGCTTACTCCAGCCATTCTTTAGCCTTCTCCAGCCATTCTCTAGACTTCTCCAGCCATTCTCTAGCCTAATCCAGCCATTCTTTAGCCTACTCCTGCCATTCTCTAGCCTACTCCAGCCATTCTCTGGCCTCCTCCTGCCATTCTCTAGCCTTCTCCAGCCATTCTCTAGCCAACCAGCCATTCTATAGCCTACTCCTGCCATTCTCTAGACTACTCCAGCCATTCTCTAGCCTCCAGCCATTCTCTAGCCTTCTCCAGCCATTCTCTAGCCAACCAGCCATTCTCTAGCCTACTCTAGCCATTCTCTAGCCTAATTTCGACCTATCTTCAAATTTCGACCTTTTCCTACTTTTTCATCAAATTTCCACATTTTCTTTACTATTTCAGCAAATTTTGATCTTTTTCTCTACTTTTCCATCATATTTCTGCATTTTTCACTACTTTTCCATCATATTTCTCTATTTTTCCCTACTTTTTCATCAAATTTCTTTATTTTTCACTACTTTTTCGTCGAATTTCTGCATTTTTCACTACTTTTTCGTCAAATTTCTGCATTTTCCACTACTTTTTCTTCAATTTTTCCATTTTTCACCATTTTTCGTCAAATTTCTGCATTTTTCACTACTTTTTCGTCAAATTTTCTCATTTTTCACTACTTTTTTACCAAATTTTGACTTTTTTCTCTACTATTTCATCAATTTCTGCATTTTTCACTACTTTTTCGTCAAATTTTTCCATTTTTCACTATTTTTTCGTCAAATTTCTGCATTTTTCACTACTTTTTCATCAAATTTCTGCATTTTTCACTACTTTTTCGTCAAATATCTGCATTTTTCACTACTTTTTCGTCAAATTTCTTCATTTTTCACTACTTTTTCGTCAAATTTCTGCATTTTTCTCTACTTTTTCATAAAATTTCACACATTTTCCCGTTGTTAGCAAAGACCTCTTCTAGCTTAAATTTCTCGTTGTTAGCAAAGACCTATACCATAACCATCTATCCCAATGTTAGTAAAGACCTTCCCTTCCAATGTCTCTTTGTTAGCAAAGACATTCTAATTCTCGTTGTTAGCAAAGACCTCTATAGCCTATCCCGTTGTTAGCAAAGACCTTTTCCTCCCTTTCCTCGGGGGGGGGGGGGTGGGGGGGTCCTGATAGCGAATTTATAATCCCCATTTCTAAAGAAAGTGGTGATAAAAACATTGCAAATGTACTACAGATGCCTTTATTTGGATCATTTCTAACTTGTTCTTTCACAAATCCTAAATATCGATACAACATAACCTGGGTACTATTGCTACGATATTGGTCCCCAAATCTCACTCACATGTATTCTTCACTGCCAGACACATAATGAATACATGCTTTGTTTTTAAGTAGCCAGGGTCAAATATTATACGACAAACTGTTTTCTCAATACACTATTTGACACTGATTACTTAAATACAAACCATAGCATTCATTCATTATGTGTCTGGCAGTGAAGAATACATGTGAGCACTCATTTGCACTCATTCTTCTAATTCATTCTTTAAATAATCAATAATCAAATTATACAGAATATGAATGAACCAGGTTAAGATTTCAAGCAAATGTTCCCCTTTTTTATTCTTGTTAAATCTTTGGAACAGCACAGTATTGCTGTCTATTACAAAATAGTTTCTACGACATGTTAGTAGGAAGGTCATATACAGGTCATATATCATTTTATTTGATTGCCGACTCTTTAAGCGTAATTCCGTTCAACGACTCTTAGACTAATGGATATTCAAATAGACGATCAAAATAGCAATTATTGTCAGAAGCAGAGCCAATCCAGTCGGGGATACGTAGGAGCCAGGGGTCCAAAGCTCAACTTAGACCTGCTCTAAGAGTTTGTTTTGCTTGTCGTGCACCCACTGGGGGTGTGTGGGGGCCAACGGCGTCTTTGAGGGAGAATCTAGACCGGGATTTCCGATCCAGACTCTGCTCCGGGCAGTGGAACCGCTCTATTCGTCTTTACTGAACACTACTGAGTGTTCCAGGACTTCACTTGTTGTCTGTGGCGTACATCAATGAATACATTCATACAATCTTTTCAATCCGGGTGTTTTCGTGTGCACGGAATTCCTAATGGACTGACAGCTCTTTTTATGTTTTGATAGCAATTGTCAATTGATTCCAATGTCGACTAAAACACATCAAATATCGAACTGTTATTCTGTTTTGCTTTCTATTATGATATAAGATAATCCCTAGCCTTATCAATAGAAAATAGTAACTTGATACTCTCTACACTCGACTGTTTTCTGAAAGAACATCATTGAATTGCCATCAGTTAAAGTGAAAAGTCATTGAAAATTGTGTTTTTCGTTCTCAGAATCATTAGTGAATTGTATCCAAAGTTCTGTTAAATATCTTCGATATTCGAATAATTTTTCTTTTTAGCCAATTTAAAGGGATTGGAACCTGCTTCATTTATTTGGGGTCATCTTGACCATCTAACTATTGTAGTAGGTTCAGTGTGAACTCGAAAGCACTTTATTTTGTAGTTTTATTTATGTAGTTTAGTATTAAATCAATTTCTGTTTATTCTAATTAACTGATTGATTAATAATTTATAAAAAGTTTGCAATAATTCTATTCTGAGTATTGAATTGATGCAAGTTTTGCAACTGAATGATTGTATTCATCAGTTAACCTTGTTTATGATTACTGTTCTTTAAAATATTTTAATTAATTTCAAAAGAATTTCTGCTCAAAAATATGTTTCGCAATGAATAGCTTTATAAACAATTTTATAGATAATTATGAGTTTAGGAAAACACAAATCATTAGAATTTATTTAATATTATCTCAAAATTTAGGCTGGTATTAAGCAAACATGGTTTTTCACTTTGCACACCTATACTCACCCAAAACACTATACATACCTATATATTCTTGTTCAGCATGATAAGGCAAACAAAACTCGTCATACACCAGGTGGCGCTTCGAAATTTTTTTTGGTCATGTGACTTTTCAAAATGGCGGTAGAATATATTTCATACATGGATTCGGTAGAGCTTTTAACGCTGTTTAAGAATATAAAATCAATTATTAAATCGAAGTGACATTTTTCGAGTTATTCGACTTAGAACATTTCATACTAGGACGCCATCTTTAAAAAATAGTTAATTCGATTGAAAAATTGATTTCATATTCTTAACCAGCGTTAATAGCTCTACCGAATTCATATATAAAATGATATAGGCAGCCATTTTTAAAGATGGCGTCCAAGTATGAAATATTCTAAGTCAAATAACTCGAAAAATATCAATTCGATTAAAAATCTGATTTCATATTTTTAATCAGCGTTAAAAGCTCTACCGAATCAATGTATGAATCATATGCTACCGCCATTTTGAAAAGTCACGTGACAAAAAATTTCGAAGCGCCACCTGGTGTATGACTAGTCTTGTTTGTCTTATCATGCTGAACAAGAATATATAGGTATGAATAAGGTTTTGGGTGAGTATAGGTGTGTAAAGTGAAAAACCATGTTTGCTTAATACCAGCCAAAATGTAAATCTCACTTCAATTCATTCTTAAAGCAGAGATGCGGAAGGTTAGGTTGGCCGTACAGTAGGGGGTGATGCAATAATTTTGGGTTATTTTGGCCTGGGTCCTCGAATTTAGGCTATTTCTCACTTACAAAGGAACCGATTATTGTCTGTCCTGGGCTATTTTGGTATTGCCCCTCCCTTTTCACGGCTATATTTAAAGCACATTTAAAGATATTTTTAACTTATATTTATTCCATAAATTGATCACAGGTGCAAATCGTTGCGAAGTTCTTCAAATGTATTCTTATTGAATTTGGCGTTTTCTGATCTGTTGATGAATTCCAAAATGCCCATGTTCATATTGAACAGCTTCTCTTGTGGGCCAGTGCTCGGAAAATTAGGTAAATCTATGCAATGATTATTAAAATATTCTTTAAAATACACAAAAATCCAGAACAAATTTAATTTAAAATATAGAAAATTCAAAATTTCAGGAATAATATTGAATATTGAACATTGAATTGACTCGATTTTAGTATCGGGTTTGGAATTATGATTAAGTGAACCCTTATTTGGGATTCTGTTTGAGAATAACGATTATTCATTTATTGGAAGATTAGTTTTAAATCGAGATATTTATAATTAAAACACTAATTGATTGATTCGCTCTATTTATCAGAGTTTTCAACCAATTTCAATAGTCTAAACATTTGAATGTCCAAGTTTAAATTTTAGCTTTGTTGGTCTTCATTGCATTAATAAAGTATTTGACTTATATTTTATGCATTGAATTCTGAAAATAATGTTTCAATTTATGAATAATTTTTAATTTATTTCAAATAGTTTTCTATAATCGAGATATGTTTCAATAATCAGAAAATTTCAATATTCTCCACATTATTA
Organism: Eueremaeus valkanovi; assembly: GCA_034693305.1. Lineage (NCBI taxonomy): Eukaryota > Metazoa > Arthropoda > Arachnida > Sarcoptiformes > Eremaeidae > Eueremaeus > Eueremaeus valkanovi. Next base: position 4,347 of record JAQIWA010001796.1, on the reverse strand, counting down.
TCATTATTCCTCTGGGTTTGGTATATGACGCGTTGAACTAAATTGAATGACATAGAGCACAGGTGTATTAGACTCGCACACAGTATCTAGTATTCTATTAATGCATTTTCATTCATATTTTAAAACCGATGCTGACTCATAAGTTCAGAATCTGCCCCGAGTCCTATAGATTTGAATCTAAAATTCTATTAAATATCAATTTTAGTATATTGTAGTTCAATGAAGAATATGACCATAAGTTTGAATACAGTACTCAAGCAATGTTTATCTCATGTACTGCTAAATATTGCAGAGCATATACAGTATCGACAAATCATGTCTTAAATATTGATTTCTTTTATCTAAATGTCGTTTAATACCAAAAGGTTGTGAAATATACGGATTTGTTGGCGGAATGTCAGGCACTTCAGCCATAATGTCAATCGCACTGATGTCCAGCGATCGGTACAGAGTCATATCGAACCCACTGAACCCCCGCCTTTCCACCAGGACTGCTGCCTACCTGTGCGCTTCGGTTTGGATTTACTCCTTATTTTTTTCTGCGCCGCCATTATTCGGATTACTCAACCGATACGTACCGGAAGGGTATTTAACCAGTTGTTCGTTTGATTACCTGTCGACAGACCTGGGCTCCCGTATGTATATATTCATTTTCTTCATCGGAGCCTTCTGTGTGCCGATGACTATAATTACCTACAGTTATGTCGGCATTGTCTTCGTCGTCAAACGAAGTAGACTTGTGTTCAGCGAATCCAAAACGGGTGAGCAGGGTACAAACTTCGCTAAGTTTCAGACCCAGAGGAACAATGAGATCAAGTTGGCTAAGATTGCCTTCTGCTTGATCACTCTGTGGGTGCTCTCCTGGTCCCCCTATGCTATTGTCGCTCTGATTGGTATATTTTACGACCAGGCGCTTCTAACCCCGACCGCCTCAATGCTCCCTGGCTTGTTTGCCAAGTCTTCCTCTTTCCTCAACCCATTCGTCTATGCGTTATCGCACCCGAAGTTTAAATCAGAAATCAAAAAGAATTTCCTCAAAGGATATGTGGACACAGAAGAGAGCACCCAGGCCTATCAGTTGTCGGTTCGGGGCAATGTTAGCAAAACTGACCAATCATTTTGAAGACAAACATATGAAATATGTTTACAAAATACTAACCTATTATTAGAAGCAATCGACTAATTGTTAACTAAACAAATGTTATTTTAATTTATTAAAAATACACTAAAATTCTCAATAAATGTGAGTAAAGAATAAATAACTCTTTGAAACATAGTTTGAAACATAATTTGAAACTTGATCAGTCGAATGAAATCTAAAGGGTTTATCTAAAGATTTAATTGAATAAAAATCATTATATTATACAAAATGTGTTTTGTATTTAAGTAACAAATTGCTAAAAATAATATTTAAAAAACCATTTCATGTGATCTCATAGTGATATTGGGTTTAGAAATAATATTTTCATAAATAAATCAATAGTTTGTTTGACTAAAACAAAACAATAAAATTATTTTAAACCGAATATATTTAATAGATTTAATATATTTATGTATTTATATGCTTAATAGTGTATTCAATGCACAACAAATATAGTTAACGAGGTTATAATTTCAAATAAATCAATATTTTTGCACTTTTCAGTCGAAGAATAATAATTTTTTTAATCTTTAAAATCGCCGACAATTTTAAAATTCAAATCTTAGGTCTGATTGCATTGAATTAAGTTATAGACAGTTTTCAAACTAAATCAGGTATAAAATCAAATTAAAATTATTTATTAAATTATATAATACTTAATCCAAACTTGAAAATAAATTTTGAATAAATTAGAAATAATCAGTTTATTAGAAAAAATTTACATAGTTTACATTTCATTAAGTGCAGGACTGGAATGTGAAAACTATATTAAGGATTTTAGCTCTAATTTTCAAAACAATTCATTTCTATGCCATACCATAAATACTTGTTATTCTTGAATTTAATATCACCCTGTACACCTATACATGACAAAATAGAGTGTGTGCACATGGTTTAATCGGTCGGATGCTTAAATGTGTGTGGGTCGATTCGTTCCTGCTATTTTAAATCGCAATTTAATTGTCCAGGTTAAATTGTAATTCACATCCTATGAGTTTCAATACTTTTTTCGAGATTTTAATCGGATTTTCATTTAAATTCGCTCTCACTTTAAGAATCAGAAGATGAGGCCAACCATTAAAGATGAGAAGTTGTGTCAGCTCTGGTCAGCTCTGGTTTAAGCACCTATTTGTCAGAGATAGGCAATGGGTCTGACAACAGGGGGGGTAAGCCAAAAAATTTGGACAAAATCAAGGGGGGTACAAAATCCCTAAAAACACACTTTTTCCCAAAAACCCTGTCCTTGAGCTTCGGTCAAAATCACAGGGGGTTACCCCCTGTACCCCCCATTGCCTATCACTGCTATATGTGAAAAGCAAAGCATAACCATTTCGAGATAGTCTACAATTTAAAGCATCTCATCCTTGAATTGGAAAATAATTTCAAGAATATCTTTACTAATCTTTTCTGTATTTTAAAATTCAAACAAAAAATTACTCGAGTCTAACAAATCTGTATATTTGTTAAGAACTTTTGGATTTGAAAAGATTTCTGTTATTAATAACTCGAATAACTTATTATATTGTATTTCAACGACTATTAGAGTATGAGTTTATGCTTGTCTTAAACACATTTTAATACACATTTCTATTGTATTGTTCGCTTCGTTTATGTCGGAGTGAAATCAAGTGCAATAATAATAATATTTAATTCAAAAGAGTTTTGTTTGCAAAACAACAAAAACATATAATATTACAAAATATAAAATGTTTATGTCTTTGAGCGCATTCTGAGCTTAATATTTAGATTAATTGTGAAAATAGTTTCTGTATTTCTCTAATAAGAATTTATTCTTGTTTTGAAATGCATTTCCACTTAATTTAGTATTCATTCACCTTGATGATTAATTAATGTAGTACTACATAAATTTTATATGAATCTTATAACGCTGTGAACACACTCGTCAGCCAAATTCATGGTTTCATGCGATAATAGTTGCAACCAGGGTGTTTTGAGTGTCCAAATACCAGACTTGACCTTAAATAAGTAGAATTTAATATTCATTTTATTCATACAAATTAAATGTACAGAAAAATAGTTCATTTGGACTTAATTTTCTATTGGTAACCAATTAACCAACTTTTGTGACTATTTTTGGAGTTACAAACATTTTAGTCAACTTTAAGCCCTATTTTGACAACTTTAAACACCCCTTGGTTTCAATCATTTTATTGAATTCGTTATTCAATGACAACTATTTTCCAAGTGGTCTGAAATGATTATTAACTGGACAATTCGTACCAGTCCATTGTGAGGAAGTTCAAATTATTCAATGCTAGCCAGAGTAAAATTTTCAGAAATCGATCAAAAATTAAACGCGTTTTTAGATTATTTGAAATGAAAACGAATTTATTTTCGAAATTCATTAGTTTTACAATTGGTTTGAAAAATATAATTAGCACCAGAGCAGAGATAAGCAATGGGGAGGGTAGAGGGGGGTTAACTCCCCCCCCCCCCAGGATTTTGGCTGAGGCTGACCTCCCCTCTGATTTTGGAAGATTTTACGGAAAAACTTGAAAATGGGGGCACTTTTGGGTGAAAAAAATTGATTCATTTTACCCTTTTGGCCAAAATTTTGGCTGACCCCCCCCCCTGTCGTCGAACCCATTACCTATCTCTGCACCAGAGGTCAAATGGAATGTTTCAATATATTCAAATTTAGACAATTTAATTCTGATTCTCATTGAATAATGTGTCCTTGCTCACTGTCAGAGGAAAGATAATTGTCTATTCAGATGAATTGCAGATTTGCCTTACAATACAATAGAGCGTAGATTCAATGGCTCGCTATTTCTGGCCTTAAGGCCAGGTTTATAAAACATTAAATAAATGATGAGAATCAGATTTGATGCCAAAATCTGTACTTCATTTTGATTTGATATTATGGCAACAAAGGATTATATGTTGAATATGTCCAAGTCTAATTATTTAAATAGCCTCAGCTATGAAAGGGGTTATAAACTATCGATTTTTGCTTAAATTTATTTAATAGGCTCTAAAAACTCAGCCATTTATTTATTCATTCTGATAACACGGTTTGATTTCCAGCCTTTCAGATATTGCTTGGATATCAGGCAATGGGGAGGGTACAGGTAGGGGTATACCCCCCTGTGATTTTGCTGAGGCATACCCCCCCTCTAATTTTCGATCTTTTTGAGGAAAAAACGTGAAAATGGGGCACTTTTGGCCCTCAAAAGTCATTCATT
>JAQIWA010001795.1:0-16201 GCA_034693305.1 Eueremaeus valkanovi | reverse complement strand
AATAAACACAAAAACATTTATTTCATGTCTTTTACAAATCATTACGTTTTCTGTTATTATAATTCAAACTTAAAATTGTTTTATAAATAATAAAAATATCATTATTTCTATTATTATTTCATATATTATGAATAATTCAGATTTTATCTTGATCATATGTATTTCAGTAGTAACTGATTCATTCGATTAACATAATTAAAATCTTAAAGAGATGCTCATTAATATAAATGAGCAAGTATAATATTAAAGCTTACTTTTGATAATAATCCTCTTAATTGCATAACTAATTCCATCGGACTTATGCTTAACCCTGACCACTACACCAAATGACCCAGTGCCAATGGTCTCCTTATTGAGCTCGAAATCTTTTTTATATTTTCCGTTCATTACATTTACATTTGTCTCCATTTTTATGCAATAATTACTACACAACCAAACGATTGTCAACTCTTTTCACAAATATTATTATGTAATGAATTGAAACAAAATAATATGAATTATAAGAATGTATTAGTGATAAGAAAATCTTATCTCAAGTCTATAAACCTTTTGCAATAGGGATGCGCAGACTCGAGTCGAGACCATCAGTTTGAAAATATTTTTCAAAATTAATAAATTGAACCGTATCGTAATTGGCCTTAGTTTTTTGCCAAAATTATCAAGTGACCAGTTCACTTTATAATGATATCTTCATAATACGAGGAAGTGCTTTGCCTACATGATTCATGAAACCTTGCACACCCCACTAAAAAAGATTGTGTTAATGCAAATAACAGTTTCAAAACTTTGAACATTAGAAGAAATGGCAGGAAATTATAGTTTCATATGAATTGACACAATTTAATCGAATTAAGCAATATTTAACTTTACAGTCATTTTAAGTCAATACAGAAATCGCAAAATTATTTATTTATTTAATTATTTTTTTGCGAATTTATATTTTGTTTGCAAAAAGTATTGAACGAATTCATTGATTTCATTATATCTTTTGCTGACATCTATTCTTTCAGTGATCTCTTCTCTAACCGCATCGTAACCAATAGCCCAGTCAGCTTTCTTGTCCAGTATGTATGCACAGGTAGGCCTAACATGTTTATTACCACTCATTATGTTGCTTGTAATCTCCAGCAGATTTTTGTATTCCTCTGTCATTTCGTTGTTGTCTTTCCTGTATTAATCATATATAAGTAAAAGTAGCAATAGTAGCAATAGTAGCAAGGTACACTTAAATATAACAAATATTGTTTGTTAAAATGCAGGTTCACTTATAAATATAGAAAGGGTCAATCAATCCAATAGACTCACGCATTGATATCAAAGCTGAAGAGCTCCTGAATGACGACACCCAAGCTATACATATCAACTTTGGTGTCATATCTTCTTCCCTGCATTACTTCGGGTGCCATATATTTAATAGAGCCTCTGAATTGTGTGTGCGATAGTTCTGGCTCATTGTGCATAACAGCCAGGCCAAAGTCACAAATCTTTATGAATTTGGCATTTGGTCCGCCTTTGATAAGAATATTATCCGGCTTTATGTCCCGGTGTATGATAGGTGGGACCAAATTGTGCAGATAATCCATAGCATCCAGTATTTCGATCAGTAATTCCGATGACATATAATACGCTATTTTAGGCAATCGTTGCTTCGGTTTGATTTCGAAATACTTTTTCATTTCATTGATCGCAGTGTGCAATGAAAACCAGCACAACTCCATTTTGATATGGAGTACAGCGAAGTTACTTGAGTTGAGCTCAACTTTTGGGTTAGAATTTGACTCAAATTCACTTTTAAGGATTGATAATTTCTTTGCCAACAAAGCATCCTGCTCAGTCTGCTCATATTGCTCAACCCAGGCGTCATTATAGTTAATTAAATTAGGATGGTCAACTTTGGATAGAATCTTTACCTCTCCGATTCTCTCGCTTAAATCTGGTGTACCTTATTTGTGCAAGAACATATTATAAAGATTGTATTAATATTGCTTCAAATGACTCAGATCATTAAAATTCGATGACGTAGTATAGCTTACTTTTAATTACAACCCTCTTTATAGCATAAGTATTCTCATCGACCTTATGTTTGGCCTTTACTACCAGGCCAAATCCCCCAGCGCCAATCGTTTCTTCACCAGGCTCAAAATCCTGTGCGAATCTACGGTTTCGGATGAATCTATTTATATCACTGTTTGTCTCCATTTTTCACATAAAATCTGATCCAAACACTCGATTGTCAACGCATTCACTCTATTCTTATCGATATAATGAACTGAAATAAAATAATTGGAATAAAACTAACGAATTAGTGATAAGACTGTCTTTATTGTATTGACTCTTGACAATACTATTGAGCCTTTACATTGTCTGGATTGGTTGGCAAGGTACTTTTGATACTGTTTTATCTACTGTATAGGTATTACATGAGATAACTCTATTGTAAACGAGTTCAATAATGTGAAAACCTTTACAGTAATGTGAAGTTTATAACTGTTCGGCTAAACCATTATTTTCTGCTAGTTAGCTTTTATCTTAAAGGAATAACCTGTGTAGTCTATAACATTGGACGTATTTAAATGCATAACATTATTATAATTAAATATTTTCATTGTCTGGTTATTTGAACAGAAATGTGTTCGCAATAACTCCATAAAAGATCATTAAAAATATTTCTCTAATTAAAGCTTTATTTCAATTCATAACAGAATTAATATTTTGCATAACTTTTGAACTTTACTTACATATGAAGCGATTATTCTTAAGCTTAAAAATTAAAAAAATAAGTTTTATGTTAAAAAAAATGTATTTATATTTTAATTATTCATAAAACAAGTGAATAAAACAATAAAATAGAGCAAAAGATAGAACAGATTTACGTCATTGCAATAGAGCCTAAATATTATCCAAAGCTTTTTCATATCATAACTGTATTACTAAACACACGAAGTTTTTTATCGAAATTCTTATGGTCTGAAAATTATGTTTTAATACTAACACTATTTGTTGCTATGATTTTCTATCATTTGAATGGCAAACACACCCAATGAGAAAATGTGATCATAAGAGAGGAGAGGAGAGGAGAAGAGGAGAGAGAGAGAGAGAGAGAGAGAGAGAGAGAGAGAGAGAGGAGAGAGGAGAGGAGAGGAGAGAGAGAGAACAGTGAGAGTAAAGCAAAATATTTTTTCATTAAGTTTGATAGACTTATAGCTATTTTTGGGAGTGTATCACAAAACTGGTGCCAAATAGAAGAAATCATTTAATGAAAATAAGTTAATAATAAACATAAATAAATTCACTATAATTCTGATCAAAAGTTCACACACAGAAATGATCAGGCCAAAATACCCAGAAAGCTCCTTGGTAATCGCTAATACCTAAAGTGAATCCGGTATAAAAGGCAACGCTTACCCCCTTTTCTAAAAAATTAGGTTACCTTAACCTACTTCTATATAAAAGCATAGGTTTGTGATAACTGGGTATTTTGACCGACATATCCATGATATACAACACCTCTAATACAGAAATTTATAATTTTAATTAAATGATTAATAATTTAAAACGATTTATAAGTTATAATGATTTTCAATAAATATATTCATATTTTTAATGATTCGCCAGAAATAGGAAATAAACAGTTCATCTGATGATCATAACTGTGCGATATTTTTACATAATTCTTACATTAAACATATGAGCCTAATGGATCATTTAATGTATTGGTACATGGTATTTTTAAGCCTAGTGTACTGTATATACATTACATGAATTTTAGATAATATTAACAAAATCTCTAATATATTGAGAATAATGACAATTAAAGATCTATTCGATAAGAATAACGGATTTATTGTAGATATCCATACAATAAAGCCATAAATTGTTTGATGAGATTTTACAATAAAACTATTTCATAGAATTCATAATCAATACCATCGAAGACATACTTTTCTGAACACATTTGCAAAACAAAATTTTTTCCATTTATTTGTTGAGAAAACAATTGATTCGTAAGATTCGAAGCAAACAATTAATTGTCGAACTGATCATCAGAACAGATGATTATATGAGTTGATCCCAACTAACGACTTCTTCTGTCATCGATGTGATGATTGTTCATAACTCCATCGCTCATATCATTGATGACCGAAATAGACATTGAATTTCTTTGTCGGATATCTTCGACTTCTTTTCTCCTAATTTGCGTTCAAACAAAATAATCGATAAATTATTTATATTTATTTCAGACATCAATTAGAGATTTAAAGAAAATAATTCGCTATAAATATGAACTCAATTAAGAATATATAAAATTCTAAAATTGAAAGTGACCCCTCTCATACATACTCTAATGATTTTACATTTCCTTCTATACCTCTTTTACACTTTATGTCTAATTAATAAATAAATAATATTAGAAATTGTTTGAATACCTGACACACAAATAGATGTAAATACAGGTGAGTTCAGTCATAGTCAGGTTGAGTAAAATGATGAGGAATTTGAGTCCACCCGAACCGGTAAAGCAACTAATAATTGTGGCCAAACACATGACGATTGCGAAGATGGATAGTATGGTTATGTATGGCTTGAATACTCCAATAATGCCAATCAATTCAAAAGTAAAACATATCAATGCCATCAACAACATTATGATTGCCTCCAAATCTATTAATCATCAGATGAGGAAGAATGAGGAAAAGATAAGTTGGACAAATTGGACACAGGTACATATTGCTTGTTGCAATTTTGTGATTTATAAACAAGCAAAGTTAAACAAAATTGACGAAATATACTGTTATTGTCGATATCCTGGGCTGAGGCCAAAGCGGACAGTGCGGCCACTACTTGTGCAATGGATCCGATAATACTGACACCAATTACGGAAACAAGAATTACTTTGACTAATGTATAACTACTCGATATATGGATAGGCATTATGTCATCAATTTGTTGAACAATTCTATGATTACTATTTAATCGCTTAAATAATTTATGGTTTGATTAACTTTCTCTATAAAACGATTCTTTATTTTATTCCTATTATTTGGTCTAAACTGAAATGAAAACAAAATTGTTTAGCTATGGATTAAAAGCTACTTTGATTGGCCACTCAATCATAAAAGCACTTCACTATTGACTGTTTAACACTTTTCTATTAACTGGTCGAACAGTTATAACATGCAAATTGATTGACACCACAAACAAATAGTACCGGAGCTATCAATACAAAGAACTTGAAGAATGACTACACTCTTTCACTCTTCCTATCAGAATATGGAGCAAAAAAATACAATACAAGTCCTTCTCTGATAGAGGAAAGTATCAATTCTTATATATAGAACTTTATTAATATATAATAATAGCTTTGGATAATAATGTTCAGTATTTTTATTTTTTTGGCTTTTGTTTTATACCCAAATGTGATGAACAGATATACGAAAATCGATAGAATTTATAAATTTTTTATTAGCTTTTTCTTAAAACATGTTATTTTGCGTGTTCTCCACGAAAATCAGTTTTTGTTCAGATTATCCACAAGAGCTTAAGTGTCTATCATTAGAGTGCTTTCCATTTCTTTTTATCAATACTACTATTCATTACATTCTTTTCTATTCTATTCATCAGATAATGTATTAATAAATTATTTTATTTTTAGATTTTCTTTCAATTAAATTAGAATTTTTAGAAATAATTATTATTTTTCTAACAAAATATACTGAAATTTTGTTTTTTAATCCGGGTTACCTATCACTCTGATAGCTTACTCTGGACTAACTTAGTACCTTAGTGATTTTTATTAATCTAAGTGAAGTGTTCTTGCGCATTCCTGGTTCAATTAGCTAATTTTTTGATTAACTCATAATATTTATCGAAATCAAATCAGTTATACAAAAAAAGTAATTAAACAAGATTAATTCTCTTAATTATATTATCTGATGATAATTGATAATAAATTGATGAATTTTGAATATAACCAGATTATATGATTATATTTATTAATATATAGAATACAAGTATTTGATTCGGTTTGAAAAATTAGAGAAAGGTCAAATATAAGATATCGGAGGTATTGAATATGAGTTTGAAGATTAAAAGATTCATCCGTTTCATCAAAATTATCTTTTTGTTCTATTCAATAGATAGAAATCAGAACAGGGTATTTTGAATTCGACTATACACTCATATTGGAGGACAGGTGTCATTATGTATACGACTTGAATAATTAATTACCTTTTGATATAATCTCATTAGATATGGTGCACATCGGGCATGGATTCAGTCCTTTATTCTGGAAATGGTTTCTTAGTTCAGAGGAAATGGTCTGAACTCTAATTATAACTAAAGAGATTGAAAATGCTTTTAAAGAATTATTTAACTATAAAATGCTTAATATATTTCATACTTATCGGCCAATTCTCGCTTCAAATCTAATTATAGCAAAATTTTAGTTAAAATGTGTCAATATTTGTGTGTTTTTAATGACTCGTGACTTTCAAATCACTACAGATTTTAGAGTCAAAACATAAGATCTAAATAGCTGTCTATCAACTGATGTCTGAGTGATAGGCATAAAATATTAGAATTTTTTACACAAAATATCGCTAAGAATTGTGATTGAAATGAAAAATAAAAAATTAAAAAATTATCTGAATTTGATTATTGAAAAACTGAACCATTTATTGAATAGAAAAACGTTTATGAATTATACAAATGAATAGCTATTATACAAAACTAAGCATAAATTTAGAGAATTTTCTAATTTCATAAATATTTTCATAAATAATTATATCGTTTATGACAGCCCTGTGTTATATAAATTCAATACTCGTGTTACACATTCCTTGTGCTCAAAAATTACTAACTTTTCTAATGAATATTTTTTTAGTCAAACAGTAGTTTCTATGCTTTTTTGCTTTTCGTTTAGTAAACTCAAAATGAAATATAAAAATATCCTTCAATTCTAAAAATAATAACAATTTTCAACTAAACATATCATTTATATTACATTGCCGTTCGTCTCAGGACTGGCACTACAACAAATGTAACAAGATGGCCATACTATTAGTGTGTTAGTGTGCCGAGTACATTAGGTAAAAGTTGTTAATATGCTCTTATGCTCAAGCAATAGAAGTATATTCCTTATGTATAAGACGATTGATGGATACTGCATTGTCAAGTTCCTATAGCTATTAAAATAAGCAAGCTAATTTTTTTTGTAAGTTGGCTCTAATTCCTAGACAAATGGTATATTCAATAGATTTAGCGATTGAAAGCTTTTATACAATTTATAAACAATTATTTGTTTTCAATAATTCTCAATTGACCTATACACATTTCCCTTACTGGAATATGAGAACTGAAGAATATAATCCATGTCAGTAGAAAAACATTGATTTTTTTTTATATAACCAGTGATTGATGAGAATATTTCATCACTTGATTAATGATAATCACATGAGAATTCTGGTACGACTTTGTATACATCAAGCGTGACTCGTGAATCATAGCCATGTGAATTATCTTTGACCTTGCTTAGTTTCACTTTTGGTCAATCGATTGGTTGATTAGAACACAATTGCAATGTATTTGAAATCAGTCTTTGATTTTCAGTAATTGATATATCAATGAAAGTGCAAATACGGTTGCGATGAAGGATGAGATGCCCTCGAAATACCCGGCCTGGAAGTGGAGTTTGAAGAACAAACTGATTGTCATAAGGCTTGCGAATACAGTACACAGAATCAGGTTTTCTTTGACGGCAGCGAAAAGTCCGACTAATTCTATAACTGTTGACATAATTGATATGAGTATTAAAGCCACGCATTGTTTCCCTAAACACAACACAAGAATAAGACATTCATTAAATATATATTGAAGTTCAATGTGCCAAAGTGTCAGGGTGTCTTTACTAAAATGTCAAACCCTTTGTTTCTCAAGTACCCGGAGCTATGAAATACTATAATTAATTCGCGAAATTGTTTTGCGAAAACAATTGCGAAATCTCAGACAAACAATCTTAATCTAAATCATTTTGATGAGGGTAGCCAAGGTCCTTGAGTTAAAATAATTTTTTCATAATTATCCGATTAAATGATAACTCAGTGCATATAAAAAGATTAATTTAATTTAAAATAGAAATGCAGTTAAAATTTTAAAAATAATTTCTCATTTATAATAAAATAAATCTTTTGCCAAAATCTTCTATTTTTTGTGCTTCTAATCGCTTGAATGCCGTTATTGTCAAATACAGGGCTTAAACAAAAGAAGTGCATTTTAAGAATCGTTCGTACAGTACAATCAAACTACAGCAGAGATAGGCAATGGGTCTGACGACAGGAGGGGGTGTTACAATGAATCAAGTGACAACCAAAAGTGCCCCATTTCCGAGTTTTTTCCTTAAAAATATCAAAAAATAGAGGGGATGGTATGCCTCAGCCAAAATCACAGGGGGTATACCTCCTTTACCCCCCATTGCCTATTTCTGATATTCATCGCCTGTAGTTTTTATACAGACAAAGAATCTAATATGTGTTAAACTTTGAGTAATACCTGAGTGAATCTTATTTTTGATAACTACTTATCATTTTTGAATCAAATAATTGTTTGAATAAAAGTTTAATTATTTATTCACAAAATTATTTTAATCTCAACTCTTGTGTTAAAAGTTTATTTGATTTCAAACTGATATGAAATCGTCGAAAGAGATAAAAAGTTATCAAAAATAAGATAACAGGCATTACTCAGAGTTGAACACATATTTTTGATTCCTTGTCTGTACGAGCGATTTTAAAAACGCTCTCCTTTTGTTTAAGCCCTGTACATCCAATTGTCATTGGGGTTTCTGAAGGTTTCTCGAAAAATGTTAGTTTAGATCCAAAAGTTCACAATTATATTAATTAATATTTTCTTCAAAGCTTATTGAAATAACTTAAGAAATATCAAGAGTAGGTTATGGAAACACTTGGGACTCAAATATTCTTAATTCTTAACTATCAAAGATTTATTCAAGATTTTTGTTTTTAATCCAACATTTATTCACTAGTATTTAACATGGATGCGATTGATTAGGAGAAAGGGAATTGAAGGGTGAAATAGAGGCAGAGATTGCATTTCAGCAAAATATTCTGGATTCAATTGAAAAGTTAATAAGAGGTACCTTGGTGTTTTATGATAATATCTAACATAAAGCATTCAAGATGATTTTTGAGAATTTTTCTACAATTATAACAGTTCTGGATGGTTCCATTGTAGGTGTACTTTAATATTATCTAGCTAATTTATTCAGCAATTAAACTAGGTCGGTCATGTCCAGGCAAAAGCGATAGCTGGTTATAAACTGATAAAGATCTGTTTTTGCTGGTGAAAAGCGGTTTATAAAAATGGCCATGAGTAGAGTGCCAAGCACAAATGAAAAATCAAATAAATGATAGAACAGAGAAATTCTCAATATTTAATTGACGCTCAATATTGCAGATTAGCTTTGATTAGGAATTTGACATAAGATTTGATTAAAACAATATTTCTATTGATATAATTGTTTTGATTACTCACTAATTGCTTGTCTATTTTCCATTTCCTTATCCAGCTTGGTCATCTCAAATATGTATATGGAGTAACAGAACAGACAAATCGATGCAATTATAGATACAACACAAGAGACTATTAATGAGATTTTCACGCATTTATAACTTGTACTGTCCGTCGAATTCATTGATACTCAACACTAGATATAATTAAACACTGAATACTGTCTTCAAAGACATTCAAATTTTAATACTTTGTATATCAATAGTATTTAATTGGTTTAAATAATTGCAAACATAAATATTGGACAAAAAGTATAATTATCTGAATTGCAATCGAATGTAAGCATAAACTAATTAAACTATCAACTTTTCTCAACGCTTAACAGATTGCTTGTGTGACACAAATGGTTTGACTTATTGCCAAAAACCTTAAATCTAGTGTTACTTTATTTAGTCGACTCCAACAGCAAATGGAATAAATTGAGGCAAAAGTTTAGAGAGAATTCATTTAAGAAAACATATAATCAAAATGAATCAAAAAAGAGTCTGACTATTAAGAGAAGTGCTAGGTTATAAATTAGCCGGCTTAGTATACTCCCATAAAAATCTTCTGTACTATTTAAGTGGACGCTTATAAAGTTCTTGAGTGATTCTAGCTCAAACTTAAAAAGTTCAGGTGACAGTTTGATTAGACCCCTCGGCACCTATCAAATCAAACTGTGCGGATATGGTGTAACAAATACAACATTTAACTTATGATAAATGACTGGATGATGATTCGGGTGAATCTGGTTATTATAGCCGTGAATATAAATTGGAATAAAAGGCTGTGAAATAAAGAGATTATGTTATGTCGAATGACTTTTATTTTTGGAGTTAATTATATGTTTTCAAAATAACTTAAACTTAAGTTTTTTTATATGAATTATATGTTTTTCTCGGAGTCGACACTATTTCCTAAGTTTATGCGAAATAAGAGAAAATAAAATTAGTTTTCTTTTTATAATTGACTCTAAAATATGATTATTGAATAAAATCCAATTCACAGATAATATTTTGCATTTGTATTAATAGACTGTCGAAAAGCCGTCAATAAATCTAATTAATTGACTAAACAGTTGTCGACTGATGTAAATCGTATTCTTGTTTTTTGAAAAATTTTCTGTCAATAAGAAAACTTTCAAACAGAATATGTAAATGGAAAACAAAAACATAAATAATATATTTTGAGATTATTTTCTGAGAAAAAAAGTTAAACAGAATTTGCATAGTTTTTAGTATAAATAAATCAATTATATTATTCTCATTTCAATTCAGTAGCGACTTGTCTGACAATTTTTTATTCATATCCCGTGTTTTGGCTGATTCTGTGCTTATGACTGGTTTTGTGCCAACAAAGAAGATATTTGACGAATGACTTACATCTTAGCAATCAATTGAATCGATTTGAAAATAATATATTCGTATAGTAATTGAACTCATATTATCATTGAATGATACAATCAATCTATTAAAACAATTCTTATTTTTTCAAAGAATATTCTTTGTTTACAAATATCTTTATACTATTCTATAGGACTCTATAGTATTGTTATCTTTTTTGCTTAATTTTTCAAATTTTTGATTCTCAACACATAATTGAATGTTTCAAGAATTTAGTGTAACCAAGAAATAAGGGTAACCAAGCCAATCCTAACCAAAAATATACCAAACTGAATGAGGGTAACAATCCTGAACGTAAAACAATACTTTATACCCAAACGATGAGAAAAATTGTTAAAACTATTTGACATTTCGTTACGCAACAGATGAACACTAAAATAAATTCTGATTGTCTGCACAATTAATTGTCTCTTTATTTGAAGCTAATGAGCAAACAATTGCATGGAAAATATTTTTACCAAGATTACTTCAAATATATATAAATTTATTTATAAGTATTAGTGTTAAAAATTAGCCAAAATTATTGTTTGTTTTTTTGCATTTTCTTTCTAAAGCTACGAAATAATTATTTTATTAGTATTTAATACGAATTGAAATTTTTACAAATCAAGTGATGAATACTGTATTACATTTTAGACGGATTAGTCTTATTTAAAAATAATAAATATTTTGATTCTGTTTAAGAAAAATGTGTTTTCATAAGAATTATATAAAACATCTGTTACTCTAATTAAATCGTTTGAATAATAATAATAAAAATGGGCTTTTAATGCAATAAATATCGAAACAAAACCAAATCTCAAAATAAATATTTAATAGAAATTTCATTTTTATTCACAATATTTAATGATATTTTGCAAAACCAATAGAATGTGTTTTCCTATTATTTTATGTTTTATTTGTTTCTTTCGATACACAGAATGCGATGATTTTGAGCAACCAATTGAAGTGCCCCTTCAAGAGCCTGATTGGCAGGAGTCTATGCCTGGTGATTCACAACCAGATCCAAGTCAAAAGATAACGGATGGCCCCGATAATCCGAATGGTCAGGATGATCCGAATGATCAGGATAATCCGAATGATCAGGATGATCCGAATGATCAGGATGATCCGAATGATCCGAATGATCCTCCGGTTGATTCAGCTGATCCGGCTGAATCGGATACACCCCAAAGACCAACAGAGGATCAAATTAAAGCTGTAGTCAAGTGCGGGCAGGAATGTTGGCTTAAATGGAAGCGCTCATCCGATGACAACGAGCACAAGTCGTGTTGGTGTGACTGCTTGAAGGCTAAGAATCAAGACTTCACACAATCGGCTTCTGTATGCATAACAGCGTTGTCCAGACAATCGGTGCTTTTCCCGGTATCTAATTACAAATCAGGTCTTATATTAACGACAGACAATTTATATTATTAGAGCAAGGTTATTACCTGAACTAAAAGACAAACTTGTTTTGATCACTTCATTAATAATTTATTGGCTTTTATTTATTTTTGATGCGAATAAACAAATTCAATATATTCTCGAATTTAAATGAATAAATTGGTGACAAAATTCTTCAAAAAAAAGTAATGGAATACACTTTACTGAACTGTATACTGAACTGAAATTGTACATGGTTGATTTGAGAAATAATATATTTAACCAAAACCAAAGTGAATTTATCCGAACAGACTTTGCAGAAGCGATGGTCTTTCATAGACCTGACCACCAAGACCACCATAATCTCCATAGTCACCATACGGTCCATTTGCGCCGGGTCCCATGATAATCAAGTCGCTCGACGAGCCCCTCTTTTTATTGATAATTGTATACCCGTTTGGGGTAATCTGTTGGCCGCCGCCAAATAAGCCATTTCCTCTGAATCCACTAAATAGCTGACAATTGACTTTGTATTTGGAAAATATAATATTCACAGCAATTATTGTAAGCATTAATAAGCGAAACATTTTTATATGAAAGCAGTATTACTGAGACTGAATGCAAAATGAATGCGAATATTATTTTTTCTTTGAATTGGCTTATATTTAAGATATTTTTTTGCACTAATTATTAAAATCATCGAAAAAATATAAGTTTTATTTGAATGAATAGTATCTTCGGATGAATTTTAATCATATGATGCGAAGCATTAAACTGAAAATAATGGGTTAAATGTGTCTAACATTCAGACGATTCACTTGAGTTAGCGTTTAATTAGAATTTACATAAAGTGAATGCAAAATATTATAACAAAATTATATCAATTTTATTGTATCCAAAAAATTACGGAACAAAACATTATTCTTACAGGAAATGTAACCATTTGTGCGAAATAATCAATTATCAATGTTAATCAAGACTTCTCATGTGCAGCACATTTCTTATACAGAAGAACAAAATATAAAGATACAGGGTTTAAACCTATGTCATACTAATATTTCTGAAACATTGGGTGACGAATGGTTTTTAATTTATAAATTATTGCATACAATACTATGAGTTCGTGGGGTATATGACAAATATTTGCTTAAGAGAGGTAATTTTCGCCAACTTAGCAAGTTTAATATTCATCAAATTTAGGTCAGATGCTTTTTTATCTCAGAGATATTTTGTCTTCAACCCTTGGCCATGCCTAATATAGTTGAATTTTATAGCAAGGACAATCAAGATCATATTTCAGCAAAAATGACATTTTTTTCCACAAAATTAAATTTTTTTTGTTAAACAACCTTCGCTACTCTGTTGATCCTAAACCTCAGTTCATAATGAATGCCAAATATAAGTGAAGAAAAATACGAAAACATTAAACAATAATTGTATCTGTATTTGAAAGTAGAGTGAAATACAGTATAAGTTATAAACATTTAAAGACAATTCAAGTGTTTTTATGCGAAAACAATTTTTTAGTTAAAAAATTTAAATATTTTTAAATCGACTTTATATACAATTTTTTTATCTCAATATCGTTGCATACGATTTGTATTGGGGACGGGCATCAGTTCCACCGGTTGATACTGTGGCGGCGCTATTGGCTTATTAAACGCTAATGAATTATAATCGGGCGGATTGTTATCCAAATAACTATAGGTTCGATTGGCGCTATCAGGGCTGACCAGCTCTGGATTATTCTTGCGTACGACCCAACTCTTGTGCTGAATCATTATTACCATTAGTAGTGACACAAATATAGTCACTGTAATCCAAATGCCGCACAATATCAGTCCCGTTGCGAAAAATATGATCATTTCTATGATCATGAATACAACCGATACTATCAATACATAAATATTTTTCTTAATTGCGCCGAATATTCCGATCAAATGACTTATAAATGATATAATGAATATGACTAACAGAATGATTAAATCTCGGCCTAAAGTAATCAAAAGTATAGAGAATGTGAACAAACAATGTGTGAATACAATTCTGTTTATAAGAATACCTGAATAGCCATAATTGTGGTCCTTATTAACCAAAAACAATATAATATATATTAAATAATATACACTTCCGAAGACTCCGAAGAATTGAAACAATAGTAGCAGTGATTGTATTAACACAATGGCTATACTTATTATTTTCATAGTTATGTCAATTGGAGTTCAATTGAATAAGAATTGAATTAACTTTTTCTTAAGAATAAGTTTTTATAAGATATTTATTAGATTTCAGTCGAAATTCTATATCCGTTTCTAATTGTGTTTTTCACTTCTAATATCATATTCTATGCAATATTTGTTGTCTTCATATCTGCTTTAATAACATATCAATGATATAAATAATTTTCAAAAGTAAGAGTGAGTTCGCATCAAATTGTTTGTAATTTACATTTGATTTCATATTTCGCATGACTTTCAGAAAAAAAGAAAATAGTTTTAACTCAAACAGAGATATAAATCATTTTATATTTGTTTGACATTAAATGTCAAGTTCTTATTGAAGCTATTGTTTCATAATAAAACATCCATGTCCTATTACTAAATACCATTCAGTACACCTGTCAGTAATTTTAATGTAGCCGGATCTTCAATCATATATTTTACACTTTAAAAAAATGTTCATGTTCAAATTATTACATTAGGTAGTAGTAGAGGTAGCCGTTCTAAAAGGATCAGGGACGACTTAGTTCGGACTAACTTAACACCCTTACAATTTGAGCATAGCATTAATTAATTTTGAATATAATCTAGGTGAGATGACTGACAATGATTTAAGTCGAGAACAATTCAATTTTTAAATATAAAATCAGATAAAAGCTTAATATTATATGAAAACGAGATGTTCCAGATGTTCCATATGATCCAGACCAATTCAGGAAAAGTACAATAATTAATAAATAAACCTGGTCAGAGCCAACAAGGCTGAGCTTACCTGAGATAAGGGAACGAAAATAACAGCAATAAACATAACGTAATTTATGGATAAGAATAGTATTGTTTACTTCTGAACACATTTTTTACTTATTGTCAGAATTTTAATCCAAATTAATATTTATTTTAATTATAATCTGTTTTCAATAAAACAGTGAAAATGTCGACAAATTTTGAATGTTTTGTCACAATTGGGGGCAAAAAGCATACGATTTGTTTGGAAGATGAGATCGATTTCGTGAAATTCGGACAAATATACGAACAGTTGACTGAACTGAATGTCGAACCGAATGTCTGTTTCGATAACTATGTCTTTGAAGTAATTATTGTTTTATTTATTAATTATCTTATTATTCAACCATTGCATACACAGTGGGGGCGACCAGACTGTGCTATGTCAGGGGTGGCCATAGAATTGGCACAAATCTGAGCTTAAAAATGGTTAGAAATCGAGACTTAATTCTGGTTTCACATAAATGAGGCTTATTTTTAGGCTGAAATGACCCGGATATTGGTATTGATACAGGTGAGGGCATCTAATTTGCAACAAATTTGACTGGTAATTTCGACCTCAATTTCAATCTATTTTTGCTCGAAATCAGTTTAAAACGAAAGCCCAAACTGTTGAAATTCTAACGGCACCGGAATTTTGAAGATATCTGTTCCCGTTCAATTGTGGTAATCAATTGGTCAAAAGTCACTCAAAAAATAGTTTCCAAGGCATATGAAAAATGGTCAAAAACGGTTCAAAAGTTGGCCACAATGGCCAGTATAGTGAACCGAATACATACAATGTAATATAGATGAAAACATAATGAATGAGGGATTAACTTGAATTGATTCCACCCCACGGTAAGTGGCCAGACCTGACCAGTTACC
>JAQIWA010001794.1:0-16202 GCA_034693305.1 Eueremaeus valkanovi | reverse complement strand
AAATACCCTAAAATTTGCCCAAAAAACAGTAAAAATTTGCCGCTTCGCTTCGCTCAGCGACAAATTAGAGGGGGGGGTCTCCTAAAAGTTCGAGAATCAGAGGGGGGGTCAGCCTCAGCCAAAATCCTAGGGGGGGGTCTACCCCCCCTCTACCCCCCCCATTGCCTATCTCTGGTAATATCTTAATGTCTTACAGTATGTCTGTTATGTCTGTTAATTCTTTTATAGTGAATCCAAGTTTAAGTGAACTTTCATTATATACTGTATTAGAAGAGAGAATTCATAATCCCATCGATGGTTCGTAAAAGCAATTCAACTAAAATAGTGCTTAAATTGATATCAATTAAGAGAAGACATTGACTTGTGTTGAATGTCTAAGAAATGACTCGGGAATGGAATGCAATTTTAATAATCATAAAATAAAGTCTAATTTGGATGTTATTTCAAATATTCTGCTAATATTAAGCCTATCTTGAGATCAATTCGTGTCAATTAAACTTTCATTCCTAACGAGACTTTGAATATCTAATTAACTATAGAGTTGTGTTGACTTCAAATTTTATGTTTGAGCTCGTATTCCGGCTCAACTGAACGCACAGTAAATACTAATAGAATATTTATTCGCCAGCTATTTTTAAAACCTCTATAAAATTGAATATCAAATTGAAAATCGAGTTAATAAATAAATATTAAAAATGCAGTTGTATTGCAGTGAAGTGACATTTCTGTGCGAATAACGGATTGGGAGATAATTTAGACAAAAATGATGGCTCTTTTGATCTCATAGTAGATATGAATTTTAGTCACTTTTATGCAATAGATTTTTGTATATATTTTTATGAAGACATTTATTTATGAGCCAACGAAACTAAATTGAAAAGTTAATAAATATTCAACGAGCTTGTTTTATCATTTCTAAGTTATTAGAGTTCAAATATTAATATTAATATTATATTTCATTGCAATATAAATTCACTTCAAATGTCTGACGAATTTATCTGTAAAACCGAATTGTTTTTATTCATTTCATATCATAACTGTATTGCGTGACTGAAAACCATTTAAGCGTAAAATTCTTTAAACACTTTATATTAATGTTTACTATATTTTAGCTGTATTCAAATCTTCCAATAATAGAGATATTGTTTATTCAAAAAGCAATTTAAGGCATATATAAAACAGATGCGAACCACTAATGGCCTAATAAAGGGGTTCAGAAGATATTCACAAAATTCAGATCCAATTCCCGACACAAACCCTTAAGTGATCGGCAAAATAGATGAACTGATCAGTGTAGGTATTCATTACTGAAGAAATATGATCTCGAATAAGTGGTGCACAAAATATATACTGTTTAAAATATTGTTTGACAACATTCCATACATAAGCTAATTTATGCTTGCTTATAACATTGAGAATTATGCAAGTGTATCTTTGTAAATTGCACCAGACCACATTTCTTCAACATTTGACTGCATTGGTTTAAAACAATAATACCAGTCAATATCTTTTGAGCCGGGATATTATGACCCTAATGATAATGATCTGGTTTAGAAATTTGGTCGACTTTTAGACAATATTTCAGACAAAGCATAAAAAATAGTTAATCGAAAGAAAAGCATTAAAATAATCCCAATATATGCCCAGAATATATAAATAACGAATAAAAGATAAACAGAGTATTTGAATAATGATTAGACAGACATGGGTTAGAACTTTGAACATTTAAGACTCCAATTATTTTTTCCATTTATTTCCATAAGAGATAAGAATTTGAAGGTTTATTCAAAACGAATAAAATGAATAATAAAATCTGTTTAAAAGTATTTTTCATTTTATTTGATTTCACAATTTATTGAACTGAATAAATGTTTTTCTCTGTTCTGTTCGTTATTCTCAGTCATGAAATGCAAAATTTTATTTTTATCACGTTTTGCATGAAGTGTCACGCGTTTAGACATTGGATTACTGTATGTAAAGTACAGTATTTTCTCATTTTGTTTCAATCAATACTTCAGTTTGAAATATATCTTAGTCCTGATCATTGAAAAAAAGGAATCATAAGAAATATTAAACGCATTGAAAGCTAAATAAAAGTCATTTTTTCAGTTTTCATATTGTTTTTTATCATAAAGTTTTAGGAATCGATTCATTTGGGAATTGATTCTAAAAAACTTTCACTTCTTTTCGCTAAACTAACTGTATATTCGTTCTCATATCCGATCGATAAGAAAGAATTTTTTGTCATTTTTTTCTTCTCTAACTAAACATTTCCAATGTTTGACTCCAAACAGAACAAACATTTTCTTTTATATAATGATTTGGAGAATAAATAATTCATTTGAGCTGAAAAAATAAACTCAGCCAATGTAATGAATATTTAACAAGGATGAATGTTGCAAGTGTCAAAAAATAGGCTTAAAACTTACCCGAGTCTCACATCTACTGTATTCTGAAATTCACTTTAAAAGTTGGAATTTTGCGAGAATTCAATTCAATATAATTTAATATTTGTGTTAACTTTAATCGAAAAGTTTTGCCAAAAAAACAGAATATTCTATTCGTTGATAATTTTCATATTTTTTAAACACATCTCCTTTTCGTATTCGTATCGATCTCTTTAAGTCAATATAATAAGTGATGAGAAAAGTCTGTCTAAATATTTGATACGATTTATATCTATCGGTGAACTATCACTGCTTACAAGAAGTGAATTATTAGAGCGATTGCTATCTTAAACACGCGGTCGTCATCACTAACAACAGGATCGGCAGCTCAATAGTGTATCGGATTGTCTGAGTCTAACACTAGTAGTGCTCCAGTGCTTCACATTCACTGCTGTGCTTCGATCCGCATCTGGAATGCTATACACTCTATGAGGTATACTGTGAGCCATAGAGAGAGCATAGAGAGCACAGAGAGCATAGAGAGTGTCTGTTTGAATGCATTCCACTTATGCGTACACTCTATGCGCTTCTCATTATACAGAATCCAGTTATCAGATGAGCTTCAAAAACAGAACTGTATCATCATTTTTGAGTAGTCTCTATATAGTATACTGTACTGTATTTTGAATCAGCCATGTGAATAAGAATCTAACTCAAATGATCCTTGCATTTGAAAAATATCATGTCTTCTCCTTGTTTCTCATCACATGCTTAACCGAATCGATTAAATTTATGATTCGACCAAGATTGCATTCTGGATATAATTTTAATTTTTTTGTGTTTACAATATATTTTGTGTAAACAAATCTGGATTTTTATATTGAATAAGTTGAATCTTAATGCATCTGGCTAATTATGACTAAACAAATATGAAAACTTTATATTTGTTGAATTGTAAGGGCAAGTATGCTCGGGCTTCACATTGGAAGAGCCAGCACAGTCGGCTTATTCTAATTAGGCGACTGAATAAACAGCTTTTTCTGACAATATTAACCGATTATTCTTTTGTAAATATTTATATAAAAGTTTTCATTCATTCCAATACAAATGATAAGCCCTATGACACCAGATATGAAGTTTCTATCGATTTCTTCTTCTCTATTCCTTGACTATCAATAATTCAAGACAAGACTACAATATAATTATTAAGGTTTAGAAAAAAGTTTTCTTCTTTTCACTGAAATTCTATCTTACATTCAATAGAAAAAATATCATTTATTTGAGAGAATATAAAATATATTTTCTTATAATATACTGAAGAATAATATAGAGTAGTCTGAGATGTGCTATAAAATGAACGCATGGCTTATCAAAAGAAATTTTCATTTATTCATAAGAATATTCTGTTTAGAAATACATTGAAATTTTCATACAATACAATAGAATACATTTGAGTGAAAAAAGTATTGTATGTAATAATAATAATAATAATAATAATAAGAATGCACTCAATTTAGTGTTCTATGAATTCATTAAAATTTTATCAATGCATTACATGAAAGTGAAAAATAGTGTTTATTTGCATGAATTTAAATTTGAAAACTGTATTAACTATAGAAATAGGAAAATCAGAAATTATTTATGAGTCTTCCATAATATGTAACAGGATACAATGCTTTTATTTTCTTATCACCCAGACTCAAATAGCTTATAATATAAACGTATATTCAAATCATATGAATCTTGTTTTTTAGACATTTAGTTAGATTAAGGACGAAAAGAAATGTTAAACTAAGCAAATCATAATTATAATAAATTATATACTGGTAACTGTAATTGATTTTTGGAATTATAGCCTGGCTACTTACAGTTCTTATTAGAAATCTGTAGACATTAACTAAATTGTCCTTTGGCTCCAATTAAATGAATAGCATTTTCTTATTGAAAGGTACGACTCATTAGTTGGCATTATTGGCGTTATATTTATTTTCTTCTACACCAGTGATAGGCAATGGGGGTAGAAGGGGGGTTAACTCTCCCCCTAGGATTTTGGCTGAGACTGACCCCCTCTCTGTTTTTCGATGCTTTGGCGGCAAAACTCGAAAACGGGGCAACTTTTCGGAGAAAAAGAATTGATTCATTGCACGCCTTTTGGCTGACCCCAGGGGGGGCCCCTGTCGTCGAACCCATTGCCTATCTCTAATCTACACATCACTACATCAAATATTTAGCGTACTTTCAATTCTTATATCATTTCAAGAATTTTATTTTTATTATCATTTTTTCCAATACGAGTCCAATATTATGTCAAATAATCGGGTCATAAAAATTGCGTTGAATCGATTTTATCAGAGAAAATAAATCAATATATTTAATGTAAAGGCAAGTATTGGAGTATAGAACTTATCAAGATACTTTTTCTTGCTAATAATTAGAAATTGTGAGAAATTATTTGATAATATTTTGGTATTAATTGTATTAAAACTAATGTACGAAAAATATCAGATTTTTACACTATTTTAGCGATTAATTTACTTTTAGTAGACTTTTATAACTTGTCGTATCGGATGAAATATGAGATTAGTTTTATCTCTCATTTCTTTCGATCGATTTGTTAAGAATGTCATCACTTGTGCGAACAGAATATGTTTTTCTGAATTTAATTTTTATCGAATCAGTGTTCGCCTGATTTGTGATAAAGCTCTTGGATTTCACGTATGAGTAGTTGATCCGAGAGATCGATTCTGAACAGAATTACTATATTAGAAATAGCCCTGAACCTGAATTTATTTGGAGTATCAGCGCTGATAAGTATGAAAATTTTAAGGTATTATTATTATTATTATATTACAATATTTATATATTAATAAATATATTGATTTAAACTACGTATACATTAATACAGTTTGAGATTAAGTCAAAGATGAGAACAAAATAGCTCTGATTTCTACAAAACACTTCAACACAAAGGACTTCAATGCCCCCACAGGACCACCCTTGGTCGGCAATAGAAATAAATCGGAAACAATTTTAATTCTCTCAGAGATTATTCAATTGAGCATATGAACTGTTTTTCGGTGATATGAACATGATCATTCTTTCCAATTACAGCTGATTTCTTGAAGTCCACAAATTTTTATATATTATATAAATACTGTAAATACTGCAAATCAGAAAATCTTGTGAAAATCTTTTTACCTTGTAAACAATATAATAAAACAAGACTGTATATATTGAAATATTTTTATTTATTCGCCTAATTCTTAGATTAAATTCAATTCAATTCAATTTAAAAGTTGTCACAAATTGTGCCTTCAAGTGATGCACTTCATTAACGCTATGTTTTTGAGTCAATGTCACTCTATTGACACTTTCGCCCCAAACATCTCGCAATAGATTGTCGTCTTTAGGAATGACTTTATTATCCAAAACCACATCAAATAACTTCGAGTCGTATTTCATCGACAGTTTCTCTTTAGTGTCATTGAATACGACTTCACCGCTTGTTTTCGTAGGCTTTAGATGACTTATAAAGTGTATTCTCAACGGATTCAACCATTTTTTCAATTCATAATTATCTGAAACCTCTATTGTATTGAGTTTTTGATTGAATTCAATGCTTCGAATCCAATGCTTAACTTCTGCTTCTTTAGGGTAAGCGCCGGCGATATCAGCGCTGAATCTGATGGTATCGTTAGTTTCAGTATAACTAACATTAGAAGCAATGAATTTTGTGCCGAATTTCTGTTGAACGCCATTAATGGTCGGGCAGTTATGCCATTGGCTTTGCATCGACCAAATATTATACCTGTCTTTACCAAACGTTTCGTTTGTATAGACACCGACGCCTACATCGATAATGAAAGGATTTCCATTCACATAGATTATGAAATTACCCACATCATTGTGGTTATGACTCTCGTGGTTTGTGCCGGCTTTGGCCGCCAAGAATAGACCCTCAGTCGAGCCTAGAGTCAGGTGTGAAATGTGGAAAATGGTATTAATTGATAGTTGTATTGAATGACTGATTGAAGTGATGTAAACCTTCTTCAGATCGGCCGACAACCACTTGAAGGCCATCGAAGAAGAGTCGTTTGGGATAAGGAGAGTTCGGAGCAATCTTTTTGATGTCCGCATAAGTCAATAGATTGGATACAAATACTGATAGACTTCCCAAGAAATCTGAGACCGTATTGATTGACTCGTAATTATCTCTTTTGGCCACAAAAGACGCGAACTCTTTCATCGTTTGATCGTTGAATAGCTTTCCGTACTTATAGACACTGTTGGCTTCGGTAGTGATGGAGCCGTGAGCGTCGGCAAAGTTGACGTACCGGTCATCAGCGATGTGTACTTTATATATGTATTGACCAATCCTTTTGATGAGACCATTGTTGGCCCAATTGATCTTTCCGTTTGAGACTAAACTCATGAGTTCTAAATAGTCAATAAGTCGACCCCCGGCCCATTCCCAATATGTCGGTCCCTCATCACAGCCGCCATCATTCGGATATTGGTTTAGGAATATATCAATACTTGTCATACTTTTATTCACTATTTGTTCCCGACTTGTTTTGTCGTCTATGCCCAGAAGGGCTGTCCTTAAAATGTTTGAATTATCCCAACTGTTGTGGTTATTAACCGGCTTTCCATGAAATCCCATCCAAAAGAAGTCGATATTATGAAGAAATGGATAAGTGATCCGTCGGTTCAGTTCATAATCGATTCGCTTTACGAACATTTGGTTCACTTTATTCAATGATTCGCTTAAAAGTAATTTTATTATCGCAACCGTTGCCGCCATTTCCCCAGCTCTCAGATCAATGACATTTTCTTCCGGATCTGGAAGTCCAGGACCTAATAAATCACAAAGAATCGATGAATTGATTATTATTTCTTAATTGGGTAATATATATATATACAGTATATATAGAGACTGCGAACTACTGTAACGTATTGTATGAAAATAATGAACACATTTCTAACCGGCTTTTTGAATATAAATATGAGCTGGTGTCTCCCAGGTGCTTTCTTCCAATATAAGCCACAATCCATTGCATATCTGGTCCATATAAGTCCCTTTCCCAGTCAGCAGTTCTCCGATAACCAGGTTTACTAAATGAACTCTTCTTTGTGTGTCTGTTGTCTCAAAATTAACCCGATTTCCAGTCTTTACGAATTCCAGATATTGTGAAACCTTTGGGATTATTGTTATTATTATTTATAATAAATTAAATTTAAGTCATAATTCTTATATTAATTGGTAATTAATTTAATTACCAATTTGGAGCCCCATTCCTGCTTGTTACTTTTTTCTGCTTTCGAAATCAAATGCTTCTTTATACTTTCAGGTAATTTATTCAAACTATCCAGTATAGATTTCTTATAGCTCTCTCTGAAAACCTTGATGTCTTCGAAGGCAGCAAAACCTCCGGCTTTGTTGAACCCATTTGTTATATAATTTCTCTTTTCTTCACATTTGACAAAAATGAAGCCAAATATGAAAAATATTATACAATATATCGTTATTTTATGCATAACTATTGAAAATGTCTAATAAAGCTATGATTAAGCAAATGACCATGGGCTTTCTTTGTTCAGGCATTTTATTGATTTTGTGGGACAACATAAGGCACGATTCTCATTGTAATCTAACATAATTGGCATTGGGCATATTATTATGATAAACTGAAACGGATCAGTTTTGATGGACTTCCTTAGCGCAATATGTACCTGTACTACATGTACTAACTTGCTTGTTACAATCATAGTCAACTTGTTTAAATTGCCTATTTGTTGATTAAATTGTAACAATTGATAGCAACCAATAAATAAGTTAAAATTTATTAATTTTTGTACCCATTATCTGCTGAATAATCAGCACATGTATGGTATGAATTGTGTGTATCATTTCTATACTATGATATAAAATAGATATATCAATAGATTCTATATACTCACAGACTTTATAATTCAGCGGCTCTTATATCTAAACTTTACCAGGATGACAATTTAAAATTCTCTTCATATTAAATTTTTAGCATTAAAATTTTAAATTATGACCGGGTGGAATTACAGAGTTATAGCTTATCTTATTCTTATCCAGAGTACATTCTACAGTACGTTCTACTGCAGGTGAGCCCCATTCCAGCTAGATGACCCTGATGGTAAGTTTGCATGATACATGCATGTCCTCGACTGGTTTTGGGTAAAAGATTAAATTCAAAAATTAAATGCATAATTTATCGAGGGTACTTTTTTATACTCTTCCCCATTGAGCACCCGTTTGTAAAAATTTGTCAATTTATGAAAATACTCACAAAATTGAACTATTTTTATCAAATTTTTTATCAAAGCTATACATCAAACCAAATATTTGAATATATTATATAAAAGCATAAAAATTATTGATTTTACTATAATTATGAGAATTAAAATATTAATTATTATAAAAATCATCTATCATTTCAAGTTATATACGTCCTAGAGGTTAGCAAGTGGGAAATCGACTGGTTTCTATATTTAACTGTAAACTGGGCCAATTTAATAGAATTTATTAGCCACTTGCTAACCTCTAGGACGTATATTATTTAATAATTAATTAAATTCTCACTCTTACTTTTTCTTGTTTCTTGCTCATTTAGAGAAGATCAAAATATTCAGGAATGACCTTTTAACTGAAATATCGATGAGCTTGCACACTTATGAAATATATCAGTGATAGGCAATGGTGGTATAGGGAAGTATACCCTCTGTGATTTTGGCTGAGGCATACACTTCCCCTCTGATTGTCGATGATTTGGAGGAAAAAACTCGAAAATGGGGGCACTTTTGGGTGAAAAAAGTGATTCATTGCACCCCTTTTGGCAAATTTTTTGGCTTAACCCCCCTGTCGTTAGACCCATTGCCTATCTCTGGAAATATATTATAATTAAAAACTAAAATACTGTACTTTAATGCGTATTATTGTAATCATCTTATATTCAAATGCTTTTAATTTTAAAGTTATTGTTCAGAAAATGTTTGCAATCCTTAAAAGTAAACTACGATTTAGTAAATCATTTATAGTTAACAGTGAAGAGAGAGTACTATTCCACAAATTAGAGCAAATATGGGCAAGAAACTATTTTGCAATATCGTCGACTGTGGACCACTATATGCAGGGCACTCAATCAAAGTCCAGGATCATTTACGCTGCGTTTATCACTATATTCACAATTATATTCGGTATCAAATGTTTTGTCTCAATACTTCAGCAATGGTTCAGAAATGCTTACATTCAGAGCTGGATATGCGATGGATATCATAAACTGGGTAATTCTACACTCATCAATCTCAGTTTTATAATCGCTGTACTATCCTGCAATCTAAGCATTGGCACATACACTCATGTTTGTGATCTGGTTCATAAACTTGCTTCATATGAATTGATATTTAGAATAAAAACAATATTTGCTGGCTATAGATTGAGCGGCAAATATCGATCTAGGTTCAAATTGCTCCTGATCATTATGACGAAAATAGGAAGACCTATGTTTATAATGACCTGGCTGAGCTCATCTGTTATAATCAGCTGGCCAAATCTTGTCGGCTATTTTGATCCAGAGCTTAATTTTTTTCTCATTCCTATTATTTTTTGGTCGTTCTCTACGTTTATATTCAGCGCACAGTTTCTCTCTGTTGTTATTTCTAATGGATCAATCATGGTCATAACTCAGGCATATCTCAAATATCAATTCGAACAGGTCAATTTGGAAATTAACTCTTGCATTAGCAATGGTCATTTTCGACGTCTAATGAGAGCATTGAATATTCATAACTCAATTTGTGTCTCAACCCATCGCTTGAATACAACCTATCGTTGGTATATGTATTGTATCTGCAAATTAGTAAAACCCGGATTCAATCTATTGATATATTTTATGATCGCTTCGGACACTAAGCCTGTTATGCGTTATATCAGTGCAGTTCTGGTCGTTTCTATACTATCAGTCATATTCGCAATTAACTACATGTGTTCACAACTGACGACTGGAGCGCATAAACCGCTGTTAAGTCTATACTCACTGATGGCTAACAAACGATTTGTAATCAAAGATAAACTGAAAATACTTGGATTTATTGAACACTTGTCCGGACCTGAAATCGGTATCTATTGCTATGACTTGTTTCCGATGAATACCTATAATGTAGTCGACTATGTGCTCGATTCCGGGGTCAGTTTTATCCTGCTGTTGAATATGCTTAAGAAGAATGGTTTGATTTAAATGACAATAATTTGCTTCAAAATAGTGGACAATTAAGAGTATAATAGCAAATATTTATTCAAAATCTCAACGTTTAACTTGACCATGATATTAATTTTAATCATTGCTGCGAATAAACCACTTATTTTTCAAAAATATATCAATATTTTACGGTTTCTTTAGATTTAATGAAAATCTTTGTCTATTTTTTTCATCAAAGCTGTACATCAAACCAAAGCATAAGAATTATTGATTTTATGATAAATATGACAATAAAAGTAATTGCTATTCATTTTAATGAAAATCATTTATTATTTTTTATATATGTTCTAGACTCTATATGTTCTAGAATCTAGAGGTGAGCAATTCATGCTGGCTTCTATTTCTAAGAGTAAACTGTGCAGGTCAGTTTTATCTTGATGTTGAACTTGATTAAGAAAAATGGTTTGATTTAAATGAGAATAATTTGCTTCAGGCTATCAATGAAAAGCGATGTATTAATACTGGAAATGCTCTACATTTTAAATACACGTTTAATACAGTACATTAGGGACAGGCAATAAGCTAGGTGCAACATAGAAGTAGACAAGGTGCAACTGTTTCAAATGAGTCAAATACAGTAAATTAGTTCAACCAATCAATTCTTTTTATTAGCAACGGGTCATATGGTTGGACTTTGAAAATAGGTCGTCAGTAAGTGAGCTAGTTAAGACCAAAAACATGTTGTTCCTTTTTAATTTTCATAATTCAAGTCACAGTCATTTATAAATCAAATCGCAGTCTAATTAACTAAAAATGTGTTTTGGATTTTGAACTCAAATTAGGTTTAATTGTTTAAAAAACATATTTCGCTTCGAATCGATTCCATCAACAGTAGAGTCGATACAGAAATGTATGAAAAATCATTAAAATTTATTTTATTTTTATTACTAATAGCGTCCGCACAGTCCGGGGTTAACAGAGATAAGAGACAATTGACTGAACCTATAGAAGAGACAACAGAAGAAACTATAGGAGCAGAAGAAGCAACGGAAGCATCGGAAGCATCGGAAGCATCGGAAGCATCTTGGTCTGACAACGCTGTTGCAGGTGATTTATTAGATTGATCCGAGCCATTGATATCTTCTATAATTAATGGATATCATTAACAATGATGTTTATCTCTAGAAGAGCCTGGCACATCTTCATTATAGTTAACCAAATTGACCCTATCTATTTATTTTTTCAAATCAGAAGCTTTAGATTAGACTTATATTAAGACAAAAAACTATTTTCTTTATTCGTTTCAATCGATCAGATACTGCGACAGAAGAGGACGAAGAAAGCAAAAGACGTGAGTTATATAAGTCATAGAAAAATGATTTGCCATTAAATACATAAAAATCGATTCAATTATCACGACTTTAGCCACAAATGTGATAATAAGAGAGCATTACTCCGATTGTGTGAACATCAACAGCGAAGTGGAGAAACTGAATGCGAACTTCAGTGTCGTAAGCAATGAGAGCTGCGATACTCTCTACCGGTTCGCCGCATTCGAGATCACATACGACGTCTCATTCAAAAATGGGGAAACGGGTCAGACCAAGATCCTATTGGAACTGCAGGACAGCGAAAGAACGCTTGGTTTGTAAACTCACTCCAAAACACTTGAGTTTTGTTTGAATGGAAACACAATTTTGAAACTCTTATGCCTTCAGAGACAACAATCGTTACCCTAACGGGTAAAGTAATCGAGGGTTACCTAACCGGAGCTCATTTTCAAAGCGTAGTCGTATATCCAGTGCTGAACGACACGACCAAATGCCTGACAGAGCCCGGCATAACAGAACTGCGCTCACTGTCAGCGTCGGTCACATTTATTTTGCTGCCGGCAACTGAAGCACCCGAACCGAGTGATGCCATATCGGCCCGTCGTCTTCCGGAAGCATTCGACTGTTCCGGAAGCGCAGCCATCGATTACATTCCAGGTCTCGTCGGTTTCAAAAGCCTTGCAGACGATTGAAAATTCAGTCATTTTCTGGAATTAATTCAATTCTAAGAAAAATCACATAAAAATCGAAAAAAATAATATATTTTATTGTATTTTAAAAATTAATATTTGTTTCGCTTTAACTCGAGTTTTGTACTAAAGATTACAAATAATTAAAACCAAATTAAAAACTATTTAATTGATTAGAAAAAGAGAAATAAAAACAAATAACATATAAAATGAGAAATAAATTAAGATTCAAATGAATGACTAAATAAATAAATACTAAATAATGGCTACAAATAAGTGGAAAACTATTTATATATTAAGTATAGTATCGGTGGATATGCCGGTCATCGGCAGAGGACTGTCCGTCACGTCTTCGCTAATGTCTGCCAACGCTTCCAATATGTCGAGCAATAAATCTCTGCTGAGGTCACGAATGCGGGGCAGTCGGGCCACTTTGGGGAAGTACTGGACAATAAGACTGAGCGCATGTCTCTTCATGTCGTGCGCTCTGATCTTATCGGCCGCTTCTAAGATCTGAATCACGTTCTCAAACGTGACGTTCATTTCGAGGTTCTGTTTGCAGAAGGCCTGCAATCGGTTGTTAGTAAAGCCATAGAAATTGGGTGCAGTGAACAGATAGAGGCTGTCCTCCGGAGGCATCACTACTTCCCCGTAATATATGTACCGCAAGAGTGTCTCAAACGACTGAACCGAAGGAATCATTTCTCCGATAGTCACACAAACCGTATTGTTTTGCGGCGGAAGTGATCGAAACATGGCCTCAAAGTATGCGGACCGGGCGGCCAGTACGCTCTTATGGGCTGTAATCGGCTTCGAGTCCACAATCAAAGTGATGTCACAGAACTCTTTGCCAGAAGTGGTCAGAAATAGCTCCATATCCTGTTCTAAAGTCGTTCCGAAACCATTGGAACCGTTTTTGGCATTTGTTTTGTCGCGAGTATTGCCGGAAGTGTTCGACTGTTTCGCATCCAAAGTACTAAATGTGCGAACGTTTGGCATTTGCTTTCTTCGGATTATCTCAACCATTAATGGCTGCGAAAGAGTCTCAAACTCTTTGCTCATTACAATACACGAGTAGTTGTTCTCTTTGACTATGAATTTCATACAAAATTCCTATAAAATCAAAATCAAAATCAATTTCTTAAACAAAATATTTTAACAAAATTTTTCGAAAAGAGATTTTGCAAACACTAGTGGTTCGGGTGATTAGTTTGAGACAGTGAGGGGCAAACCATAAATCATAACTAAATGATATTATAAATAAACATCTTGATACTTTAATGAAATCCAGCTTGAGTTGGGTCGCATTCTGTATGGCCACCAAAACATTCGAGTGGTTTATAGCGGCGTTCAGATAGAGGACACACAAGTGTGTCAGTCGCTTCATGAGGAAGCGCTCGGCCAGTGTGTAGACATCCATCATTAGGAGCACTATTTTGTTGCTCAAAGGATCGCCTGATTTCTTGTTCGGATCGATTCGATCGGTGTATATATAGTTGAGGACTAATTCAAACGCTTCCGGATTCACGTTCTTAAGAGTGATCTGAAGTCTGTGCTTATCATCGAAACTGTTTCGACACAAGGACTGCAAAAGTCCCGAATCGAGTCTCAAGTCCTGAGCGGCGCGTATTTTATTCCTCAGGTATTGAGAACGAGCGGCACAGAAGGCTATGTGCGCTGGAATTGTGGCCACATTTGCACTGTCAATGTCGCTGACGATGAACTCGACGTCAAAGAAGTTGGACTCCTCTTTGGTCTGCTTGGGCTCCAGAAGGCGTCCGAAGTCGTCATGAAGTGTGCATTTGGGATAACATGAGAACTGGAAGCGAAATAATTCACTGCTTCTCACGTTGTTGTCAACTGTTCCGCCGAAGACATACATTCCGTCCTCAATAACAGCCGCCGCGTGAAAGAGTCGACCGGAAGGGATCTCACTGTCAGTGGACGGCTGGATAACAGACCAGGTATTGGTGTCTAAATCGAAGCTAATTAACAGATAAACAATTCAATAGTATTTGACTGTGAATTGAATTGAATTTAAGTGAATACCAGTGCAGATCACTTGGAAGGGTCGAGTCAGCGGCGCCGCCGAAAACATATAGATGTCTATCGAAAGCAACCATTGTATGGCCATAGCGTCGCGTCGGGGGCGGGGGAGCGCCCCTCAGGATGTGCTCTGTTGTGGCGATTCGGGTCCAACTGTGAGACGAATAAAATATATTTAGTTTTCGTTCAAAACAATTGAATTCATAATTAAAGTCAAATAAAATTAATTTAAAAACCATTTGGTTTTGAAGTGAAACTCAAACAAATCGTTAGTCATTTTAGCGCCCGATTGTCCGCTGAAGACAAACATGCAATCCCTGGCCACAGCCACCGGGAAGTTACAGCAAGTGGGCGGACAGTCACCGCTTTGTTGTACTTCTTCCCAAATCCTGTGATCGCCTGTCAGTGGTATTGTCCACATGTCGTTCAGCCGTGCGTTTCCGTCATAACCGGCAAAAATCCATAGTTTGTGGTCATATACAGCACATCCGTGCGCCGAACGCGGCACTGGCATCCGTGTGTCGAACTTCCATTCAGTCCAGTGCCCGGATGTGAACTTGTATTCGTATAAGTCGTTCCGATTGGTTAGGTTTGAGTTGGAGTGTATGTCTCCCGTATAGCCTACCGGTGCCCACAACAGACAAGTCAGTCATTGTAAGTGCTGTGAAATCATTTCAATTGAACACTAGTTCTAATGATAATTACCGCCGAAGACGAACATAGAGTTGTCGTAAACCACAGCCGAGTGATGGTAACGACTGGTTGGCGGAACCCCTAACGTGAAGGCCCGGCACCAGGAGTTGTCGTTGACGTCGAAGCGGAGCAAATCATTTAACATATGCTTTCCATTATCGCCGCCGAAGACATAAATGGCTGACTTATAGCTGACAATCGTGTGTTTGGACCGACGACTGCCCACAAACTCATCGCATTCACCGCAACGACGCCATCGATGCACTGATTCCAGTGGTCCGAAGTCCAGACTCAGGTATTCCGAACCACCAGTGTTTCGATTGGCGCTGACATCCATTCGGTGGTCAAATCAATTATCGATATTGTGCTGACATTTCAATCAACACTTTGTTTACATTTGTTTGCCTTTAAAACTGAATAACAATAAAATTAAATACATTTGTGAACAGAGTTTCAGTACTTTTCTAAATATAATCTATAAGTTGTATATAATATAAAACATTGAAATAAAATAGTTATTATTTGTAGACAAGAATTATTCGGTTTTAAAATTAAGTCACTCTTTCAGGCAGTATTGTG
The DNA here is from genome assembly GCA_034693305.1 of Eueremaeus valkanovi. NCBI lineage: Eukaryota > Metazoa > Arthropoda > Arachnida > Sarcoptiformes > Eremaeidae > Eueremaeus > Eueremaeus valkanovi. The sequence goes on along the minus strand of JAQIWA010001794.1, from coordinate 249 downwards.
TTTAATAAAGTGCACATTTGACCATGCTTACTTTTTAATCATACAACTATCAAGCTTATTTATAACTTTTTACGTGATATATACAAGACATGGATCAGATGTTGACATAAAGAATATAATTAATAATAACGAAGAGATTAACTCTAAAAGCGTTCAAAAAGTTGTGAATTGTTTTGACTGCAAATCAATGTCTCGTTTAGTGAATGGTTTGAAATCAGTCGGCAGTCGATTGACGTCTTCGGGCGGATC